>JABCKH010000417.1:0-16134 GCA_018851285.1 Lyophyllum semitale | reverse complement strand
TGTAACCTCCAGGCATGTGTTTTACCCGAAAACTCTGGCGAATGAGATGGTCGCTATCGTAGTTGCTTAGTTGAAACATGTGCCGTCGCTCTGATTCATCACGTAGCTGTGACCAGCGGTGTAAAAAGGTGCCTAAAATCAGTATCAGTCAGGCAGACCAAAAAATTTCAAAACAAGCGTACGGCAGGTTGTGTCCTCTAATAGCTTGAGCACGATTCCAACGGGTAGGTCAGCGTTGAGGCGCATTGAGTTACTAGATTGTGGGGAGGTTTCGCAGTTCTATTAAAACGGCAGCCCACGGGCCATTTAAAATACGCAATGATGCAATAACACAGATCGTGACTGCAGTATAAAAAGAAAGATTAGTAAAGACGTCGGATTAAAGATGTAAAACTGGAGCCGGCGATCGGACGCACACAGACCATTAAAATTACACAACGTTGCAAATAATGACGAATGCTGCGTCAATATGTCCGATATGTCTCTGAATAACATTCAGCTGTGTTAAAGAGATCAGAATGGAGCTGTGGATGATAGAGAGCATCATAATGCAAAAGTATAAGCTCATAATCTGCTTGAAGACATACAGGTCCATTGCGGACCCAAGGAATAACACAAGGCAGTTTATGCAGAGGGAATGCCATACTGGCACAGGAGAGGCAGCATAAGAAGGTGGTAGTTCACCAAAGATATATGCGGTAGGACGCAGATGTTGTGGTTGTTCACAATTTTTATAGAAACGGAGACAGCAGTGATCAACTAGGTCAAGAATAATAGTAGCTAAAAGGTGCAACAGTGGCTCGAGAGTATGAAGTGAAGAAGTTGCGGGGGCACAAGAGCGATGATCAGCTCCGCAGTTGCAATGCGGAGTGTGAGAAACTTTGACATAATGTGAGTCACGTGTCGCCTGCACTTGGGCGGCAAAAAGACGTTTGAATGCCACAGAACCCTCTTCTCTTACTTACGTAAGAGAGTCGGGGAATCCAACGGTGGCTATGTAGTGTATTATGTCATTCAAATAATTACCAAATCTGTTACATATACTGCTAAGACGGTGCAAGTGCTTCCAGCCCATAGATGCTATTGGGAGGGAGCTATTTAGTCTAGATTTTGGTATGCCAATTTTTTTTTTTGGCTCAGGCCGATTTGGCAGTTAACTGAAAGAGGTGGTGGCTAAGTGAACGGCACCATAGATGCAAGTTGTACATTTTATGGAACAAGTTTAACGGGCACTTTAGATGGTGGACTTTGATCTGCAGTGCGTGAACCACCAAGAAGCAGAAATAATACTATGAATAGCGCCGTGTAAGAAGGTACGATATTTCTGCAAGCTTACATCTTATCGCAACTCGAGGACCTTGATAGAATTGTCGTCACAGGTACCGCACGTTGCGCTTCTGCACGTCGATTGCGTCCTAACCACATGTTGTTTCCTAGAAGTCCGAATTACTTAGGCGCCTGTTGGGCGCTCGTCCTTCTTCATCAAGTTGGTATTCACCTTCATAGCCTTTCACCCTTTATACATGCAACGAATGTAAGCCTGATTTCGTCCTCCCTACCTCCGAGAGTTAGTCCTTCGTGTTAATATAGCGAACGCACCCCGCATTTCAGAGCGATGAGGAACATTGTATCTCTCGCTTGAACGTCGAGAGTCGCCCTGTAATGCCGATCGAGCCTTAAGCCATCATCGAGCGCTCCCGATGCGTTCTCCACGGGTTCCCGTTTGGTTTACCCCACCATGTCTTCGAGTGGCAATCGTTCCAGACATGACTTCGTTTTGTTCCACCAACTACTGGCCGCTGTAACTTCCCTCTAAGTGCTGCAAATAGCACGATGCTTATTTACAGCCCTCGACATTGGACCTTGTCACGCGCGTGGGCATCCTCCCTGTGCCTGTGGTGGAGGGGTGCGGCGTGACCCTTGTCAGTTTCGTAGAGCGGCTCGATCCGGCGTCTTCAGCTGCGATGTTGAGCTGTTGACTTTCGAATTCGGAGGGATCCTGGCGCCATATTGGATAATAGGTATGCGGAAACGCATCGAGCAACTTGGAGAGAAGCACTGTAGATATCTCGACTTAGAATTCTCGGGCCTATGAATGAGACGTGATCATGTACTAGATCGACGAGTAAGTTGCAAAATTAAAGATTTCTTGCGGTAAGCTCCTCCAAAATAAATAAAGCAAAACACACATTCTTGTCCAGAACTCGGTGGGATGCCGCTCCCTCACGACCTCTGCGCTCGCGTCCAGAATGCTTTTCGCGCCCGTCACCAAAAAATCGTCGTAGACCACAACACCCAAAACCTCGGCATCCTTTCAATCCTCCTCCGCGCGGGATTCGTCTCGAGCGTCACGCGTGGAACCATCACAACGCCCGAACCCGGCGCGTTCCATGAAGCTGGCGAGGCGCAGCGCCGGATATGGGCTAACCTCAAGTACCGGGACGACAGGCCGGTGCTGCACAATATGGAGCTCATTAGCAAGCCCAGTAAACGGGTTTTCATGGACGTATCTGAACTGCGGCTGATATGTTCGGGACGGAGGGCACAGACTGTGAAGCCTCTTGGGATGGGAGAGATTGCGGTTGTGAGGACGAAGGATAAGGAAAATGAGTGGCTGGAGGCTAGGGAGGCATTGCAACTCAGGTTGCCGGGTGAAGTCCTCTGTCGTGCGAGGTAGCCGGGTGCTGCCACAAACTGTGCGTTTTCTCTGTCTCTCTAAACCTACGTAGGTTCTAATTGCATTCTTGCAGTATATTACCCAGCTATCAACTCATAATTCGACTCCAGCGGATAATCATGCCGAGCATACTGCTCATCATTTACAAGTAGCTCTTTGCCAACACAGCTCATTTTAGGCTCTCTTACTTTCGAGGAATAAACCAAACAAGGCAACAACGTAGCTCTCTAGTGACCAACAATCTAAATCCAAAGGGTCCCTCGTTGCATAGGAGATGTGATACGATCCGTGGTGCTTTAACTTGCAAACGCTTCTGAGGCCACATGGCTAGCACACGTCTATTCCCACCGTCCAAGCATCATAAGAGATCCTGATAAAAATAATTCAAGCAACAATATCCCATAACTTCCCTGAAGCCCAATGATCAGGGTTGCTCTCGTGGTTCCTGCATGCCACTAGTTTCCTCGTCCAGCATGCGGCGAACTTTGTCCTGATCATCTAAACGCTTCGTCACCTTCCAGACTTCACGGTCCCAGTCTGTGCGGAGACAGAGAACGGTTCCGAAGAAGGAACAGTAAACGAGAGAGATGGTCAGGCCTATCCACATGCCGTGGAGCTTCATGTCCCAGCCGAATGCGAGCCACATTCCGACAGGAATGCCTAGGTAAAACAGAGCTGTAAGCGGCGGTGGCGTGTGCATGCAGTGCGGTGCACGTACCAATGATGTAGTATGAGCTGAGAATGGTGTTTGGTCAATAGGTGAGCAACATGGCGCGTCCGAGACACTCACCTGAGATTCAGCAGTGCTCCGGTGACCTAGGAATACCACAATTGGCGTTGAGTGCGAGGTGCACTGCGAATGAGGGACATAGACGACTTGCCTGTTTGCCCCTGGCCCTGAGGATACCCGCGGTTATTGCGGCATTTCCATCAAAGACCTGGAAGAGGGCGACAAGAGGAAGTATGGATGCGACGAGCCCGACCACCTCTGTGTTCATATTAGCAACAGGGCGTGGGCATGAAAGTGCGAGGAAACCCACCAGGATC
This sequence comes from Lyophyllum semitale, assembly GCA_018851285.1. Taxonomy (NCBI): domain Eukaryota; kingdom Fungi; phylum Basidiomycota; class Agaricomycetes; order Agaricales; family Lyophyllaceae; genus Lyophyllum; species Lyophyllum semitale. The sequence goes on along the minus strand of JABCKH010000417.1, from coordinate 12,410 downwards.
ACTGTTGAAAAGGTATCCCCACGAATTGCGGAAGATTACGAACATAGTGCTGCATAGACGGACAAGGGGTCGTGAGGCTTTCAAACTTTCAAAACCGGATGGTAAATAAGTTTCGCGGACCTGGAAATGACGGAAAGCCCTAGAGCCATAAGTATGGACGTGTTGGAAGCAATTCCAGCTCGTCGGGCATTCCTTTCGCCTAACAGGTTGCCGATACTTCGTAAAAAAAAATGTGAGGTCGTTGAGGAAACAAAGCACATTTCTTGACATACCGGACGGACGTCGCAACGGCCAACGCGAACGGAGCTTGGAATGTGGTGGAAGCTGAAGCAAGGAGGACGGACTGAGTGGCAAGAGAGACTGGGCCAAGTCTGGGGGGGAAACGATCACGAAAGGGTACATCAAGGAGGAAGAGGAGTCCTACAGAGATGCGGCGAGCGCGATGAGCTCCCAAGCCCACCATTCAGACGCGGTTTGGCCTGGATCAGAAAATTAATATCGTATGGTGTACGCTCGTAATACGACTCACCAACGCCAGCGAGTCCAAGCTCCACCAGGACGCCTAGGCTAGTAAACATTCGTCTTGACAATGGGTACCAAGCTGTAGGAGGAACAAAAAAGACGCCATAGCCTATAGACATGAGTGATACGAGATTAAAGGATATTGCGGTGGCTATCGGGGCCCCGATATAGCCAAGTCGGATCGGTTGCGGCCCCCATACTGTATTACGACTATCAGGGTAGGAAGAAGAGAGATATCCGCATCAGGACATACCTAGAAGATAGTTGAGGAGGACGTTGGTAGGTGCCACTATAAAAATGATTTGGGTGGGTACAGCGAATAACCCTGTTGATACAAGTCAGCGTCCGGGGGTTCCAGTCGAGTAGGGGACGACGGACCTTGGGATTGAAAATACCGCCTTGTTTCCGAAATGTCAGAAAATTGTCGGCCGATTAGCGAAAACCTCGGACATACCTGCTGATGCAGTTAAAGGCGTAGGCTAAATTTGGAAACAAGGTTAACTCTAAAATCCAAACACTTCGAAGGAAAGTTTACCTGGCAATCCTATCGAAAGGTACCGAAGATACAGTGCCGCAAGCCGGGCGACCTCTTGATCCTGCTTGAGGAATACGAGGATGGCTTCCGCGTTGAACCAGATGAAGTACATAGGCTGGCGTTAACATGTCAGATGATGCTGATGAAAAATACGAACGCCGAGGAAGCTCGGTATTGGCGTACCACCTGTATGGCGGCCATCACAATAACTAGAAGGTGGGGCATATGACATGAGAATGCAATGCGTCAGGTTGGGGCAAACTTACCCATGCGCTGAGTCCACAATCCTACCAGCTCTGGCTGGGAAGAGGTCCAGGCAGAAGGAAGCATAGTGTCCAGTGCGCTTGTGAATCCTTGGATGATGCTAAAGGCAGTCACGTTTGCAGTCATTGTTCCGAGACTGATGGCAGCCAGAGCGATAGTAGACAGGTGGCCAATTGAGATGACGGACACCATGATAAGGCTGAATTCTAGGATATGTGTCCTGCACACGACCTGTAAACATTTTGCTGATATAGGGGAAGTAAAAGCGTACCCGAAAACTGGCAAAGCGTATCTGGTAAGTATGCGAAGCTCTTCCCAGTACATCTGCAGTGGCCGGTTAGTATCCGAGGCTTGTTCTTGCGATTCGTCGATGCGAGGAACTGGTGGATTTAGAAGTGGTGTATTTTCCGAGGCAAGAGGACCAGGCATTGGGATATCCGTGTAATGAGAAGGATGGGACATAGTTGGATGCCTGGGACGAGGACGAGGCGGACTACCGTTCATCGAGGTAGGGTCGACGCGATCTCTTTCGAATTCGTCTTGTACTTCTATTCGGTCCTGTTCCACTACATCAGGACGATTACCAACATAGCGTGAGAGGAGCGCGTAGTCCGAGGGGAGGGATGCAGGCCCTTGATAGTGGGCGGAAGACATGGACGGGTTAGCAACTAGTTGGCAACTCGCAACTTTGAAATTTGCGGCTAAAAAGACACGGGCGGGCGGAGCAAAGCTGTGGTTACGTAATCTTAATACGTCAAATCCCCTTCAAGGCATCCGTAGAAGTCGCACAGTTGTTTTTCATGAATGGCAGAGGGTTTTCTCTGTGGCGTGAAGTGCAAGATATGTAAGTAAACTTCTCGGGGACACGTTACGAGAACGCGACGCGCGTGTGTCACTGTTTAACTCAAGACGTCGCGTCACATCACGTGACTGTCTCTGACCACGTGCAGTTGCCACCATTGACATCTGACGTTTTCTTCCGTCACATCCTTCAAGTTTCTCGAGTTCCTGGCCAGTATCACTCATTGGGCTGTAAACGCAAGGGCGATACTGATAATAACATTATCCTTGTGAGTGAAATCTGTCCGAGGCATAGGTCAAATAACGACAATTTTAATTGTTCACATGCAGAAATACTTATGGAGAAACCGTCACTGAAGCCTCCACTGCACAATTCTTCTTCTCCCCGAGATAAAGAGCCAGACGATCTGGAGAAACTGCTGAAATGGCAAGAAGAACGAATAAAGAGGAAGCTCAGAGGGGAGTATGAGTCTGCACTGCTTCACCTGTCTGAAATTGTACGCAGTCTATACTTTTATTATTCATGGTTTAGTTGACAATGCTTTTGCAGGTTCAAGACAACCTTCCGACGTCAATGCATGTTTCCGCTGTGCGCGTCGAAGGCGCAAAAGCGACGCGTAGTACATTCCTAGGGTGGCTAATTAACCCCTTGATCGCCTCGTCCTCTTCAAAGGACTCCCCGTCCACTCTAGAATCGGTCCTGCATACAACTAGAAGGATCTCTCATATTCTCCAACAAACCGACGTTTTCCAATCCGTCGAAGCTAGAATTGAACGTGCCCGCGACGTGCTCAGCGACCCAGGTGATGTCGACATCGTGTTCAAGACACGTGAGAAAGGTCGTTTTTACCTCAACACGTCCACGGAATTGGGTAACAATGAAGGAAGCGCTGTGTGTACATTTATCTTTATTAAGACTCTCCACTCACTATCACAATAGGCTGCGACGGGCCGCATTCGCAACGTTTTTGGGGGTGCTGAAGTGTTCGAAGCCAACATCTCCTTCGGAACGAAGACGCGGAGATCATTCCGCGGTTCGTTCACAGCCCCTCTTACCACAGACCTTCGGACTCACGGGGAGCTCACTGCCTTCGGACTTGAAAGGGACAATTCCTCGTTCGCGAGTTGTACCGAAGGCCTCCGAGGTATCAAAGCTGTTGTCAGGGTAAGCTAGGTCAGAATATTCGTTGCGTGCCTCATAACCATTGTTCATCATATCTGCAGAACGGAACGCAGTCCAGAGGGGCCCATGAATTTGCATACGAGGCGGTCCTCCGCCACATTGGCGATCTGACCCCGACTGCATCCATTAGGTTCGTTTGGCTTTGACTGTAGACTGGTTTAATGCTCAGCACGATAACAGCATGAGAGAATGTGCGGGACAGACACTCAAATCAGCGCTTTCGCATAGCTATACCTTCGATACTCGCGATGATCATATTATGGCCACCAGAGGGTATTATGCTAAGGTGTTCAACGAGTATGCGGGCGTCGGTGGACATGCGTCGTTTTATAAAGGCGAATTGGAGGGTCAAATTTCTCGGCCAATCGTTGATGGAGTGGTGCGTGTTGTGTTATGTATCTGCGCGAAGCAGCCCTCACAGTGTTCCCCAATAGTCTCTGTCTCTGACTGCTCGTACCGGTATCCTTTGGGGCATATCCAAACCCACGCTATTTTCAGATCGTTTTCAGCTTGGAGGACCGACTTCTGTCCGCGCGTTCAAGGCGAATAGTATGGGCCCAAGAGATGGATGTAAGCACTTGTCGGCGGTTTTATACTCGTTCTCTGAGCGATTGTTGATACAGCTGACTCCTTGGGAGGAGACCTGCATTGGTCGGCAGGAGTAAGCGTTATTTCGAATATCCCCACCAAACCCCACTGGCCAGTAAAAACGCATGCGTGGGTAAATGCGGGAAGGCTGGATGCGATAGATAAAAGTGGGACCTCCCTTGTTGACTTTCTATCCTTACTGACCTTCTTTCGTACCTCCAGCGCAAGACCTAGTTGCTAACGTGCGGAGAACATTGACGAATCCCTCAATATCTGCTGGCGTTGGCGTCATATATCGCTTCGACCCCGTGCGGGTGGAGGTGAACTTCGGTGTACCTCTCGTGGCCAGCAAGAGTGACGGTTCCAGGAGGGGCGTTCAAGTGGGTATGGGACTAGAGTTCTTGTAAATGCAGTTTGTCGGGCGCAACCATGAACCTATCCTTTTAGAGCATCCGGTTTTATGTAAGCGGGTGACCGATAGGACACCTCTTCATGTCCTTCAACTAGACTCTGCTTCTCCGATCTGTGTGCACATGGAGGTGTACATACCTCAACGATTTGGCGACTCGAATCCGTCTTCCTCATCCTTCTTTTCTTTCAGAACCCCGAGTTATTTCCTATAGCGCCCGTAACCATTACACCGACAGTCGGTACCGGACCGCCAACGCCAACATTCTCCGCCTTTCCTGACATACCGGAGCGTATGCGTACATTTGAGAAGAGTCGCTCAACGGAAGATGGCCATCGGTTCTCGAGCCGCAGCTTATGCCGGATTTTCTGTTGCATGCTCAGGGGAAAGATACACTAGGATCACAGCTAGCAGTTACATCGATTATGGATATCTACCAAGTGAGTCAGACTCCTTGTTTTTTTACTGCTTTTAATTGGTCATGACAGACTCGCAAGGCATATGCATATCTGCGGAGGCCAGCTACTAACACTGGTTTATAACTGCTCTTCTTTTAGACTTGATACTAAGGCTGCCCGCTGCTCGGGCTGACCGGCAGCAAATATGGTTCACCCGCCTGGCCGACCTCCCTGGTCGGCCCGTGGACGGCAATTCCGTCGCCGGCGAAGACGTTCGCTGGGGTTCGTGACTTCGAATCATCTTCCCTGGGTTCGCATATGAGTCTCATGATCAACCTCATGTGTTGGAATATGACGGCTATTGGAACTTACAGAGGAAATTTGTTTAGATTTGACGCGTTCACATCTTATTAAGATGTAACTCGGGTAATTGGGTCTTTAAATAATTTTGAAGCTGTTCCTTATGATTTCTTGTCACCAGATCGTTCCATGTGGTCAAGTTCTATACAGATTGAAGCAGCGTCGCGATCATCCATGTATTTCTCCAATGCATCCCAAATAAGGGTGACGTTCCCTCGAACACAATGCTCCACAGGCCTCATTACTACCGCGGTCCGAACGGCTTGTTTAAAGTCTGCCGGTTGTGAAATCGAGGTGTGTCGGTCAACCCACATTCAATCAGCGTTATGTTACTCGTTTCGTCCCTTTCTTTGGGGCTTCTAGCGTTTAGCAGTGCCGTACAAGCGGTCACCGTCACTGTTAGTGCCACAGCTAGCCATCCCATACCAACCACGCTATGTGAGTAATCCTACTGCACTTAGGATTCCAACGCTTACATTGAGCTAGGGGGGCAGATGTACGAGGTCAGTTTCTATAGTGTTCAGCCTGAGATAGTATTAATTGAATGCTTTCGTGAACAGGATATCAGTGTGAGTGGCGCTCACTTATTACAATTCTGATGTTGACGATATCATTTCTTCCAGCATGTGAGCCTATGCATGTGAATTTGTTGTAACGCATTGAAATAACTCTTCTCTAGAGTGGCGACGGAGGTCTCTATGCAGAATGTTAGTTATCACCGCAATATGACCGCATGATATGACGACTATCCTCGCCTCATCGTTTCTCTACAGTATTACAGAATCGTGCCTTTCAACAAGTGACACCCGGTATACATGCTCACAATATCAGATTCTCGGTACCGTTCATACTAAACCATCATCGCAGGTACAACCGCAGCGCTAAACGCATGGCAAGCGGTCAACGGTGCTACCATCAGCGTCGTTAGAGAGACCGTTCCAGTCTCCTCTGCCCTGCCCAATGCTCTTCACGTCGTCATTCCTTCAGGCCGTACAGGTCAAGTAGGTTTCGCCAATACGGGTTACTTTGGTCAGTATGATCTCTCGCTGTTCTTCGAGCGATAAAGCTCAATTACCTCTAGGAATTAAGGTTACTACAGGATCGACATACACTGCCTCATTCTTCTATCGCTTCCCAGCGGCGTCCAGCTTCCGCGGAAATGCAGTGATCAGTTTGCAGACCACAGGAGGGCAGGTCATTGCATCTACTACGGCAGCTTTGTCTGGTGCACAGACCGCCTGGCAACAAATAACAGTGCAGCTCCACCCGACGACCACACCTTCATCGACTGCGAATCTGTTTGTTATCGCTCTTGATGGCGCGGCAGCCTCTGGACAGACTATCAATTTCGCTATGCTTTCTTTGTTCCCACCGACGTTCAAAAATAGGGCTAACGGGATGCGAGCCGATATTGCACAGGTTTGTCGAATGTTTGCTTATTTTGCTGGGTACTCATAATACGCATTGCTGATGCACAATAGGCACTAGTCGAGATGGGCCCTTCGTTCTTCCGCTTCCCAGGTGGGCTTGAATTTCCTTGAATGCTGATGGCGAAAAGTCGAGATGAAAACCTCCATTCCCAGGTGGAAACAATTTGGAAGGTCAGACTGTTGCTACCAGATGGCAGTGGAATGCCACGGTACGCTTGATGCATTCCTTCCTTTGAAACGCCGACTGATTCGATGTTAAGGTTGGCCCTCTGGTGAACAGACCTGGTACGTTATTCTACCGCGTGATTGACTTCATGCTTAATCCTTGATAGGTCGTAATGGCGATTGGAGCTATGTAAATACTGAGTAGGTGCCCCCGCAGATGGGTGACTTTCACTGACCAGATGGCACGTTTACCTAGCGGGTTAGGTCTTTTGGAATACCTTAACTGGTGCGAGGACTCGGGTATGCAGCCCATCATGGCTGTATGGGCAGGCAAGTATATAGCCATACCTTCGCAGTTCTGAAATTTAGCTCAAGGACATATTCTCTCCCTCAGGCTTTGCCCTGAGTGGAACTAGTGTCGCAGAGACCCAGCTCGGGCCGTACATCCAAGAAGCAATTGATCAGGTATGTTTTGCTCCGGTTCTACCATCGACAGTCCATATTGATTTGAAAAGATCAACTTCGCCATCGGAGATCCTGCCCTCAGTGCACCTGGTATTGGACATGCCTTGTCCCAGATACGATTTCTTGACCCTTCTGTTCAGCTGCTCTCCGCGCCTCCTTAGGTCATCCGACGCCCTTCGCGCTCACTTACGTGGAAATTGGAAATGAGGTTCGTGGGTTCTGATAGTGATATGTTATTGGTCTTAGTACCTCTGTTATCAGGACTTCTTCGCTTCAACCTCGTGGGTATCACTATCGGTGAAGCCCGCGCAATTAGGCCCTTACGTTCGTCACGCAGATACATTTACAGATGGCGAGATTTTGTCAACGCCCTCAAAGCCCAATTCCCTAACCTGCGTGTGTTTCCAATCATCTCGAGGGAGATTATGAAACCTCAATCTATATTTTCAGACTTCATCGCGACGTCGAGCACGTTCAGCCCTATTCTCTCGCCGAACCCTACTGAGTATGACGTACATGTTTATCAAACACCTAGTAAGCAAGCATCTGGACACCTTCGTCCCTAATATTTCCAACCCCTGCGTCACCAGCGTGGTTCGCACAAAACTCTTTCTTCTACGACGGATTCCAGCGCAACGGGACGAAATACTTCGAGGTACGTTTCAATCTGTGGAAGGCATTTTGTACACTAACGGAAAGCCCTTTAGGGTGAATACGCCGCAATATCGACCAACTCGAGCGATATTTTTGGATCTCCAGCGAATGGAAGGCTGGTTTTCCCAACGATGCAAAGTAAGGTCATCACTTGGAGACGCCTATTTTGTCTCAGTCATCCTGCTGTAGGTGCTTCTGGTGAAGCAGCGTTCATGACTGGTCTTGAAAGGAACAGCGATATTGTGTAGGTTCAATATCTGTGGTGCCCTTTGTAATTTCATAACATGGGTGTCCAGGTTTGCCGCTTCGTATGCGCCACTACTCAATGTAAGTGACCATCGATATCTATTTCACAAACACTTATAACACCCGTTTCTAGCATGTTTCCAATTCACAATGGGTTTGTGGACATCATGATGGCGTCTCATTTTCCACACTGATAGCTCTGCCCCTCAATAGACGCCAAACTTGGTCAGCTTCGAGTAAGTCGCCGTGGGTGCTCATGGCCTCCTTTCTCTATTCACGCTCACAGTGCTGGCACGGTCTATCGCTCCACGAGCTTCTATGTCCAAAAGGTGTGTGTGTGCCTTGTTTCCACCCTCACGAAGCACCGCCTCAACAACCACCTACACAGCTGTTCAGCCTCAATCGTGGTGACCACTACATCCCAAGCACGCTTCCCGACCCCATAGGGACTCTCTTCTGGAGCGTCGTCCGCGCTACCGCGACCCAGGAGATCATCATCAAGGTCTGCCCTGCGCGTCATACACACCGAGCAACGACTTTTGCTGACTTACGCACAGGTATCGAACACAGTAGCAACGACTGCGCCATTGACATTCGTGCTCCCTTTCGGGACGGTGGCCACACCGGGCACTCTCCAGGTGATACAGGGCGCAGCGACGGCGAGCAATACACCGACAGCACCCAATGCGGCGGTTCCAGCTACAGGTTCGCTTGGGACTGGCAAGACGTTCACGTACAACGCACCTGGTTTCAGTGTCAGTGTTATCAGGGTTGTAACACATTGAAAGGCTGGGCTGGGAATGGTTCAACAGGAATATATCATATATCAAACGCAGAACTGAATATAAGCCTATCTCCCATGCTTATGACTGCGTGTCATGAGACCGCTGACCAAGAAATCAGGAAAGACACAAAAGATGAATGAGTACCTGGTTCGAACACAGCTCACCGCCGATGGTGTATAATAGTACACGCGACGTATCGCCTACGCTGTGCAAAGCCATGTAAGTGTGGCGCACCAGCGTGCCTAGGATTGATAGCTTCTGCTGAGGAAATAGGTGGTGGCGTGTTGACTATTGATAGTTTGAATCAACCTTGTTAACCGCACGGGGCCAACACGGGGCACACCTTCACTCAACAATGCAATTCCATTGATCCCAAGTGTTATGATTATCAGGGCCGCATTAGGGGAGCGACTCTTCAACAGATAAGTAGGTAATTGTTTCAACTTGTGAGGGATTTGTGGGCCTCATAGATTTTGATAGACTTAACAGACGGATCTGATCGGGAGGTTAGCAGCGTTCGGAAAAAGGGAGTCGGAGTGGAGACTTTTGTCGATACGTTCATTCGAGTAGATCTGCGTCTGAATATGCAGTTGAATGCTTCCATCCGTTGACCGAGCAAAACAACCCAAGTTCTCCAATTCCCAGATGGCATCAGTGTCGATCTGTACTGACGAATTGGTTATGGAACTATCTGAGAGCAAGGTAGCCTTACCATGGTTCCCCTTCTTCCCCTCACGATATCTCTGAAGTTGTTGCGCACAAGGAGAGTGTCCATTATCGTCTGTTTGAGGATTAGCTGTTTAAATGTACGAGCATCTTGAACGTTAAAGATACAAACAAAGGAGTATAAACGGGGGTTTGAGAAAGCGATGATGGCGGAAAATTGCGATCTAGGATACTTCACAAAGAGCACGGCGGTGATCATGGAGACGATGCCTGTGAAAAGACCTACAAACATTCTGTCACAAAAAAGGCGGAACAGAGGAGATTCGATTACTTACCTGACTGAATGGCACCGCGGATGAGGCGGTTGATAATGGTATTAGACTTATGAAATCCGGTCCGCAAGCGCGAAAGAATGAAGATGAGCACAACTTGAGATATTGGCTTTCAGATCTTTTGCATGAAGGACAACAGGAAAGAGGATACGCACTCGTGATCAGCGCATCGACTGCGACTTCGGAGCATAGCCATAGGGTGACCATAGTCTTCGCATGGATAGCTTCGGCTCCTCTGCATGTACGAAGTCGACCTCTTAGCTGGAGCATTGAATTGGGCTAAAGCAGGTAGTACGCACAATTTGATCCTCCAGACAGTCACGTTACATATTAGTCCAACGACTAACACTAGGATGGAGAAGAGGAGAATCATGCTGTAGCCAAGCTTGCTATTTGAAAGGCGAAGTATTCTGGTAATACATGTTCAAGTTAGATGGGGACGAAAACGGGGAATCGCCATCTGAATGAACAGACCGGTAGGCCAAAAATGTCTGCACCAGAAACGCAGTGATGGTGTTGATCAGCCCAGTGAGCGGTATCGGCCACAGAAAATCTGCAAAGAAAATGTGACGGTTAACGACTTGTACAATGTGTGAACAGCAGACACTAACAATAATGCGCCTCGGGGTTGTTATAGTTTTGTACGCTAGGATCTGTTTAGAGGTGCAAGCGGAAGGAAGATTAAGAAGGCGGTTGCACACCTATATATCCATATCATATATACGAGGCTATAAGAGGCGTCAGCACCGTTGAAACTGCATGACGTCGACACTTACGAGAAGCTATTGACTGTATCCAATGAACATAAAGATGCTACAAGTGCCCTATGATCTCCTGGCATTGGCTTACTATTCATTCGATATAGCTATGTTCAACACGAACCTGGTCCAGGATGGATCGCCGAATTCTAAGATTGCGCAGTGTCAGTCCCTTCAAGCAACATCGCAGAGAACTGATCTCACTTGTGGTGTAATAACAAACATATTGAAAGAACACGATACCATACAGATATGTATTGACTGCCACAAGGAAAGACGTGAACAATGTTGTAGATTCGAAGACCAAGATCACGAACGGAATGCGCCGAGCAAAAGAGCACCTATCAAGCAAAGTTGAGAAATGTCGGCAAAAACAGAGGCGAATAGTAATCACCGAGAGTCGCATCGTATTCTCCCATTGGACTAAGAAGGGGGTGCAGAAAGCAATTTCAAGCTCGAATGCATGGCCGAAGCAGTTCCTTCCTAGTTTTAAGTAAGGTTCCCGCCGATTGAATTGATTACCGGAGTTTGGATTTATATTCAAATCGAATACCGCAACCAGCGCGGGTTGACGTGAACTCCGCGCAGCGGCGAGGTGCTTACCGCTAAATTAACTAGACATGATCCCACACAAGTCAAACGCCAGAAGCCTTGACGACAGCGGCGCGGAGAACATCGATCTCCTCCAATTCGGCTTCCAAGAACGGGGGTTTCAACTTGAAGTACCTGCATAATCCAAAAAAAGTATCCTCCAATCACCAATGCGTCACAAGTTGCACGACAGAGAGGAGAGGAACGATAATTTCCGGTGGAACAGGACGTACATATTGCGGTGGATCCTATGTTCCATGATAGATAAATCGAGGCGGCACGGTCAAGTATCTTTCTTGCATACTCTGCGTGTCAAGAAGCAGAAGTGGGCCAGCATCGGGTGAAAATGACAGAGCAGACATTGTATAAACGCTAGTTGGATTCTCCGCCAAGCCCAGTACCTGAGATCGATGAGACGGCGAAGTCTCTCCACGAGTACATAATTTTGATCGGCGTCTGCTACTCCACTAGACTCGTTCGGTCGCGGTACCTGAACTTGGATCAAAATGTCAGGAGACAGGCCAACGAAATGCCGCGACGCTGGGGACGGTGGGAGGGAGGTTGCGGCGGGCGCGTCCGTGCTTATGTCTGGACGATTTCGCATGTCTTGACACCGCAGCGAGAGTGTGCGAACAAGAATGAGGTCGGCGGCTATTCAACGTTCAGTCCGTGGGTCGAACAGGGCTCTCCGCTAGGGGTCCGGGGGTGCAATGGACATGCTATCTTACTGGACTCGTCGGAGAGGGCACCAGGTACCAGTGCGAAATGGAATACGATAGGACGAGACAGGACGAGAATCTGGTCAGCACAGCAACATGAGCCAGCGAGCGAATCGTCGCTCCTAAATTATACCCAAGGTAGTACAATGGGCAAAACCTATCTATGGGCCTTGTGGAAGATGGCTGCTTCCTTTCGGAATAGAGAATCAAGATTATGAGTTGTGTGAGTACGATTATCAGGGTGGCGGGTGTGATTGGGCGTTGAGGGGCATTAAAATTAGAAGGCTGCTGGGGTATATCTATTCTTATCATCGCTTACGTTTCCGTGCACGTGACTCTCTTATACTGTATCGTTACGACCGAGTGTTCGCGACCTTTGAGTGTGACACTTTTTGACCAACTGTTCGTGTGTTCGAGGAGCAAGGGTGACCGTGACATATTGTTCGAACTGTTCGGCTGGCCGTGGCCAATTTTTTTTTGGTTTCATTGTGGCCACCAAGTGGTCACTGGCCATTTACTTAGTCTGGATATCATGCCAG
>JABCKH010000415.1:0-16188 GCA_018851285.1 Lyophyllum semitale | reverse complement strand
CGAATTTTCGGGGTCAGACCGCCAGGTGGATTCGACAAACTTGTGGGAGACCTGTGACACACGGCAAATTTCGACAAAACAGGGGGTCCTGTGACCCGTGACAGTCGAATTGATTGAAATGCTACAGTATACCGCGGCCTGATTCGAACAGGGTACACCATATCGATGAGCCGCTTGGGCAGCATTTGGCGGGTAAATCCTTTATGCCATTTGACGGTATAGTTCGAGTATGCGTGCAGGAGACAGGTTCTGAAAAATGTCTAGGCTTACCACGATTTACGTACATCCTGGTCAGTCAATGTCACTTAACCAACATCATGTAGCGGCGAGGTTGCTATGTCCGTGGACCATAACTATCTTTGAGATAGGTCTACAGATTTGAGGGATGAAATTCCGAGTCCGGGTATAGCAACAAAAACATACTATCGACTACACAACCAGCTGCCTGATCCGAACAAGGCGTTTCGATGCCACTCGAAGGGCATCCCAAAGCGGGCAGTACAGCCACTGTGCCACTGGGGTATACTGTATGGCTTGAGGTGCGCGGAATACGATATGGCGGTGAAGGGCGTCGGTGGAAATCGGATTGGAATGGGCATCTAATTGTTTGTCCTTTCATTGTTTGATGTCCTGTGGCACAGTGCTGCCTTTCAGCGTCTAATAATAGGTTGACAAAGGGCCACACGAACGAGATAGGTACAAATAGCGTGGCCGCCCTTCTAGCTCGAGCACTCAAACCTGTACCGCTATAATCTTATCCACCCTGCACGGTTGAGTCGTTAACCACGATATACAAATCTATAACCACATCGAAAGGCTCACATGTTAACCGACGTCGGAGTGGGCTTGAAGATTTCCGACCTAGGCCACAGAACTCCTTCGCCCGTGGTTGATGCGTCGGTCGACACGCCAGAAACTATGGCCAGCAGTTCGGAGGAAAGTTCTAACTCAGACAGCGCCGATTTCAGGGTTGGCAACATGCCAACGCCTGCCCAGATCCACCGTCTTTCCCCCGAAATTCTGGGCCTCATCTTCTTCAAAGCATGCGTTAAAGACTCCTTGACCCCGTCCACATATGACCCGCTCCATATCGACGACGACCGCAAGGGCCCAGTCGTGCCCACCGCCCTCTCCCTCTCTGGAGTCTGCAGCCGCTGGCGCCGCAGCATCCTAAGCCCCATATACGCCGGCTGCTGGGCGTCTTTCGAGCTCTCCGACACGGCTCTTACTGAGCAGCGTCACGACACTGTCGGTCTCCTCGCCCTCCTCAGGTTATACCTCAACCGTTCAGGGCCCAGCACGCTGTACATCCAGGCCTGTTTCAGCCGCCCCGTAAGCTCCCTCCTCTTTGCTGCCCTCGTCCAACATGCACATCGCTGGGGTTCCCTCCGATTGGACGCCACAATCGCTTTTCTCTCTGTGTCCCGCATGACCGCGAACCCCATGCCCCGCCTCGCACATCTGGACATCACTATATCCGACGTCGACCTGTCCTTGCCTGCAGAAAATCATCAGCTCCAGCATCCCCCACCGACCGTTATCTTCTCACCCACTCCCGTCATGCGTACCCTAACGCTGAGCAACCTCTCCTCGATCCACTGGAACTTTCTTCCATTGCAATGCGCCACCGGCCTCAAAAAATTCGCATCGCATAGCACAGACGTCACGGACACGCTGCGCATCGCATACGCCATGCCCGCACTCGAAGAGCTCATTTTGACGAACGCGTACACCGACGTCCCGAGTAATTCCATCACCGCCTTACCAAAACGCCGCGTCTACCCCGGGCTGCTCTATATAAACGTCGACATGTGCGAACGGAGTCCCAACTCAACTGAGCGTGCGATGCGTGTGTTCGTTGAAGTGTTACTGAGCTTGGCAGCGCCGAGGCTGGAGGAACTCCATATCGACCTTCCGGGATGGCCATGTGGGACGAAGGGAGAGGACCAATGGCGGCGCACGTGGGAGCGAATCTGCGAGTGGCCACGAGGAGCGTTCCGTGCGTTTATATCCTTGGCCACCGTGACGATGACATCGCTGGTGTTGGAGACTGTGGATTTGGATGCGGAGGAGCTGGTATGGTGTCTAGAGGCCCTGTACGGGCTGGAGACGTTCAGGTTCGGGGAACCGCCGGTTTTCGAGACTGAGAGGCTGGTGAAGTGGTTGACGCGGTTTGAGGCATTGAGTCAGCCCTGGTCTACGGATGACGTGCGGGAGAAATGTGGGAGGCTGCCCAGACTAGAGGTGTTGGGCCTTTCTGGGAAGTTAGATGTGTCAGATGATATGCTTGTTATGATGGTGGAGTCGAGGATGACTCGCTCTGGGATCGTTTGTGCATTCCCGAGCGAACATGATGAAGGTCTGAGATGCACCGGGGTTGGAGAAGAAGATGAAGGCACTGGCTGTGGTGAAGATGAGGAAACGGACCAAGACGAGAACGGCAGCGATGACGGCGACGAAGGGCCTGAGGAGGATGAGGGCTCGCATTGCTTTTGTGAAGAGCTGGATCTCACCTCGGTAACATTTTTCTTCCGAAACCGAAAGATGGATCCCGTTGCGCAGAGACGGTTAGAGGCACTGCTAAGCTCAGTAGACGGGGAGTATTTATTCATCGAATCGTGTTGCGAAGGAAACGGACGCAACGACTGCATGTGACTTGATCCCAGGACACCGGAGTACAAGTCGGTTTTCTAGCTGTAGATGGTTGTGTTGAGTATCTTGTGTTAATTAGATCGTACAATATGAGATATGGACGTACTCTTTCAGAAAACAAGAGCTGGGAGCCTTGCTTTATATGTAAAGCAAGGGCAGATATCATCGTATCTTGAAGTCCCGGTATAGTTGTTGGTTGGCGCTTTTTGGATATACATATGAAAATACAACATTTTACGTACCGAAACGCTTTCAGAAAAGGCGACATCTGGAAAGCCTGCCGCGACTGATGACAATGAACACTTGAAAATTGAAGAGAAAGAGAAGGAAAGAGAAGGAAACGCTATTACTTAAGGTTAGGGTTGATGGTCCCCAGCCCTTCCTCCGTCGTTCAAATTATCTTCTCCAACTCACATACTCCCAAACAACTTGTTTTTCGGATGTCTGAATTTTCACTGTCTCATACTGCAAACATGTAAACGGTGGCATTCGTACTAGGATCCCAGCGTCAAACCGTAGCCTTTCCATACCCTCAGGCCCTAGCTTTCAACAAAAGTGACGTACGCTTTTTCCACTGCTGATACGAGCCCCCTGCGCCCGTCGCTCTTCAAGTTCACGCGCTACCCATTCCGCAACTCCAGAAACTGCCCGCTCCGGCTCCTTCTTCCAACACAGCAGGAAACCTTGCAGCTCTGCAATGGAGAACTCGTGTTCCGGGATGTGTGTAGCAAACCGCGCCGCAAATTCTGCTATTAATTCCGAGTATCGTTCCTCCACATCGGGCTTAGAAGAAGATGGGACTCGAGGAAAACGGACGAAGAAGCGCCTGAAGAGCGCTGACGCTTGTGCTGTTGTTGCGAGTCGGTATTGGATCTTGGTGTCGACTCTTCCGGGACGGAGGAGAGCGGGATCGAGCCGCTCGATGTAGTTGGTCTGCCCATCGAATGATTCAGGTCTAGGAAAATATAAGAAGAGGTTGAAAAATACCGTGGCAAAGAAGAGTTTTCCTTCTTCACTGCCGACACCATCTAGGACGTTCAAAAGACCCGAGAGTGTCACGAGGGACTTGGGTTTCTTGCTTGCAATCGTATGGGCTATATGGATAGCGCTGGCTATACTAACAGTACTGTGGAGGTTGGGCAGCATGTTCGTAGGCTGCTCGTTGTTTTCGTCGTCGTCGCGCGACGGGAACGCACAGTCGATGTCTTCGATGAGGAAGATTGAGTTCTTCGGGATCGAAGCAGCGGCCTTCTGCAGGTAGGAGTCGTCGACACTGTTGTTAGGGTCTATTTTAGTTGACTGAAACGGCGATAGAAGGGGGGTGAATGTACAACTCCGATGACAGGGACAGCGTGTATATTTCGAGGCCGAGTTCGCTGGCCTAAGGAAATAATATAGTGTATCAGCGCTTTCTGAAAAAGAAAAAAAGTATATGTTGCCTTACAAGAGCGTAGATCGTCGAAGCTATCAAACAACATAGCGATTCAGTGAGAGGTGAGGGACAGAAACAGTTGATCTCACTTTTCCCCGTGCCTGGAGGACCGTACAAGAGATACCCGCGTCTGTGTGGGATCCCTACATCGACATACCACTTCTCAGACCCCATAAACTCTTGTGCATCTTCGACAAGTGATTCCACGACGCCTTCCGTCAAAACGATAGAGCTGAGCGGCCTCCGTGCTTTGTGCTTGACGTCGTTCCAAACAACTCTATGATGGTGCGAGTTCTGAAATAATCTATCAGGAGGGGTGACGCGCATGAAAATAAAGTGAAGGATGCGTACCGTAGCCATGTGGACAGTGACATTGGGCTTGCTCAGCTTCTTGTACCGCGCCCGTGCATCTTCGACGAAATTTGAGAGTACGTTCATGTCGAGCGTATAGATCCTGTCAACGAAAAACGCTTGTTAAAACCATATCGAGTCCATTCCATTGACTCCACGCACGAGATGTATAGAGTAGACGTTCCAGAAGGCGAGTTCGAACGCCCCACCCACCGAGCACGCGCCCGAAAATTAAACAGCATTGACAAATCATCCTCTCCTCGCTCTTGGGTGCGCCTGACCTCGATCCAATACCCCCTCCAGCGAAACACCTGCGGCTCCGTGTACATCGGCACGTACTCCGCATTGCCCTCGACTTCCATCCCCAGCCTGATACCCCATTTCCGCTTGGTGCTCTTTTCGTTGACGTGAAATTCGCGCGCGCGACGCCACACGTGCTCCTCGTTCTGAAAACCGTGAGCTACGCATAACGAAACTCGCAGAGCACGTACCAGGAGTGCGATAACCCATTCGTATGATGGATCTCCCTGTGCGAACTCGGCAGAGATATGATACTCTGGCGAGAAAAGTTATCAGTTGCAAGGAGGATTAATCGCGCTTGGGACAAAGGACTCACGGAATTGGAAACGCTCCATGAGCCATTGGCATAACATACGCCCGGTCTCAACAAGCGTGCCTAAGACAAACAGTTGGACGCTGTTCCATATAAACGGGTTCCTTGCTACAGACGAGAGGCCTAGGATGAATGAGGATCTAGATTCGGATGCATCTTCGCCATCGCTGCTGCTTGCTTTTAGACGGGTATGCTCCATCGTGTTCTTGTGAAGTCTTATTTTCCGCGGGGTGGCTCACTGACACGTTCTCAGGATCGATGAAGGGATGGTAGGATTGAGCGTTAAAATTCGGATGTTGAAATCATGATTGTACTTCCTAGAAAGGAACAAAGATTGGCGCCTTAGCCGGCTCCTTCAAGATAATAATAACTTACTGAAAACATGAAATATTGAGCGTGAATTGGATGTTTGTTCATCGTCTACGCTGCTTTGGGGTCATACGCTGATGGATGGATGGTACAAAAGTTCGAAAGACTAATAGTAATCACTAGGATCACGTTGTTATCACAACACTGATTAGATTACACAGTAGATCTGCTCCAGCCCGTATTCAACATTTTGAAGGTGCAGTTGAGTATACGCTATATAACTAGCAGGCATGTGCTACGGCATCGACAACATTGAGTGTGATACTACTGCGCGCCTTTACACTTCCGCCGTATCGATCCGTCCGCGCAATACTCCTAGTCGAGGATACCCTGTGGATCTACATATGCGTATGAAGATGGGGGAGCGTTTAGACAACTTGTGCACTAGAATCGGAGCTGAGGTGAAGTCGGTTGCAACAAATACTGATGAAAATCTCACACTGATGAGGACGTAGTATTTCACGTAATTACCAAAGGACATACCAGGACACGGTAGCATCTGTAAGTCGCTCTGGTTATTGAATCGCACAAGGGATCAACAGAAAATACCGTTGGAATGGCATCCACAACTCGCCAGTCTTCATAGTCATCTGCTACCATAGATTGTTCGGTTGTAACTTGTTTTACGTCTCTCCGTTCACCTTTCTATTCACGTAAATATAGCTAGTGCGGCGTATCCATCGACTTACTTGAAAATGTGTATTCAAGTGGCCTTGCGTGCTGTGTCATCCGATTAAATGGTGCGAGTGCGTTAGTCGTCAGTCGTCGTCCGTTTTATCCAGTTGCTTCACTTGAGTTAAGGATCTCCGACGACGATGCTTGTGATTGTATTGATTTTGAAACCACAGAGCGAAACCTGTTGTTCGGCCATTATTTAAGAACTCATATGGAAAGATGACTCGTACGAAGATTCTCATTCCTGCAAATACAACGAGACGTCAGTAAGAGTATTGACAAATAAAGGTTTTAAATGCCTACGCACGCCTGCCTGACGCGAGGAGAACATCGTATGGCAGTTGTTCGGCCAGTCTAAGCCTCGTTCTCCTTAGACTGTTTCGAGAGTTTTCTTGACTCCGTTCTTGGCAAGTTTCAAGGCGTCATGAATATTCTCTTCTGTAAGGCAGGCGGCCGTCAGCGAGTATCCCGATCGATTCGAGTTGCATTGATTCAAGCTGAAGAGCATTCCTAATTAGTCTACCAAACGAATCTGACCAAGAAGAGATTCCCCGCTCTCTTGAGGCCACGAGAACAGAAAAAAGGTTCTAGTATTGTTCTAGTAACGATAGAAAAGCTGTTCTGAAGCCGGCATGATAATGAGATATACTTTGATTGATGCGGATTGAGGCGGTTGGCGCTTGGGGAAATA
This sequence comes from Lyophyllum semitale, assembly GCA_018851285.1. Classification (NCBI taxonomy): domain Eukaryota; kingdom Fungi; phylum Basidiomycota; class Agaricomycetes; order Agaricales; family Lyophyllaceae; genus Lyophyllum; species Lyophyllum semitale. The sequence goes on along the minus strand of JABCKH010000415.1, from coordinate 9,405 downwards.
TGTGGCAATCCGCGAAAACGGGCGAGTCGTTCAAGAGTTGGACAAGGACTGGAGGCCTTTCTCGCTTTGATGAGGAACGACGCTGTGGGAACATCATACGTAATCAGATTTCGCCCATTCTCAACCACGACAACCCCGCGTCTTTTCGATCGATTTTGCTATTACTATTAGTGACTCGGTTTCTGGGCATCAACTTTGATAGGTATGGCTATGTATTCTGAATATGAGACGCATATTCAAACGCCCACAGATTCCGTAACGGCAGTGGCATAGGCTGGACTCTTAGTAGTTATGGAGGACGCAAATTAGAGAAAAAAGGAAAAGGAAGAGGAAGCTGTGTGAAGGTGAGATCCACGAGGTTCATAATTTCGGTGAACGATAAAAAGGGATCTTAGAGACAGACCAGAGATAGCCAGGAGATAACAAGATAAACATAGACAGAGCTAGACAGAGGCGTTCGAGTTGGTCGTGGTTTACTCGTGGTTTCGACAACGATCAGAACAGCACGTGACAGTTTTTTTTCCTGGTGAAGGACGCGTTGACCAACAGTCGAGCCAGTCGGCAGCAGAGCCAGTACGTCCATTCGCAGGATCGGTAAAGTCTCCCAGGTAGGCGCCCTAACTTAACCCCAGCCTCCTGCCGTCCGATTCTAACCCACGATGCCACTTTCAGCAACGCCAATTTGAACACGGGTCCGCATCTTGGGGAGCCTTTGCTCCTTAAACGATGCACGAAGGACATTGACTTCTGACAGATAACAGACTACTTTTTGGTTGTGCAGCCCCGTCACGAAAATTGGTAACGATACGGTCAGTTCGCCGCAACCGAGTGCAGCGCGAGTGTGTGAGGAGACAGGGTATCGAGAGATTCTCAATTGTATGTCCTCCATCTCATTTCGGCCCTGCTCAAGCCAGCCCTCAACCCCGAATGGATCTTGACTGACTGCGAATTCAAAAATAGGCAGAGTACCTCTGCGATAAAATTCTAGCTCTATACTTGGACTAATCCATGAAGGCATTTAGTCGAGGTTGCTTCGTCGAAGCGCGAGTGAGAACGGAACATCTAGGATATGGTCGATGGCCTGGCTAGCCCGAGTAATATTCACGCTGGCAAAGAGGTTGGTGGAGCGACGGTGCGTGGTATGTCTGGCAACATTGGTGTCGAGATCATAACGTTACGTGTGTTCCTGACCCATCCATATCATCTAGGGCGATTTAAACCTGTCCATGACCACGCATCCTGGCGCGATAGAGCCTTTGTATCTTTATAAGTTCGGCAGAAAAGCTAAACCCTCTATTTTGACTCGTTCCAGATATCAGTCGCCTTGGGGCTTGTCAATATTCTAGTTGCGATAACTGGTAACGTTATAGTTGTTCGTCGCCATCAAGGGTAACTTCGAAAAAAATTTCAGTTGTGTGTTGCCCCGTCCCCGCTCAAACTACATCTCTTCAAGACTGTTCGCATCTTCGCAATCATGACTATACGTGGGCCGGCCGAGCACAAGCCTGAGCAACCTCATGGAAGGTTCCGTGTTCGCTGACTGTAAGAGACAACGAGCAGAACCTCGATTTTCTTGGATGCTGCGAGCCAAAAATTCAACTCGTCAAAATTACGTACAGTCATTGTCGCATAGATAGTGATAGTGATATAAATACAACTCCCGTATCCTGTATCAGTCATACCCCTGTCGCGTAGTTCGAGCTGTTGATTGTGGCCTGCCTCCTTGTCTCACTGTCGCGCGAGCGGAACCGGCAGTTGATTGCTTCTAAGCGCTAATCTATCAATGGTATCGTACTTCATAACGACTGATAGGCAGTTGATCATGATATGATTCAACATGATCAATTCCAAACATGGTACATAAGACTCTTAGATAGGTCCTCGAACTTAAAGGACTGAATGTGGTCAGCCTTTCCTTTCCGCCCTACGTTCATTCCTAGTGTAACAGCGTCAGTTACAACCACCATCACATTGACATCGACAACCTCTAGCTATAGTGCGACAACCTCAGGAACGACGTCACCCCCTGCCTTGGGATCATCGGCACGCGCTGTCTTGATTGGGTCGGTTGTCGGGAGTGGTATAGTGCTGGCTCTATTAATATTTATTCTTTTCCTGTATCGAAAACGCGCATCTAAGCGCCGAGCTGTAGATGGTACGTTAGCCACAAATTATTGTCTGCTCCATGTCGTCTGACAAACCTCGAATCGTTCTGTCAGTCGACCCCTTCCCACCTATGTCTTACAGGGAAAGCAGTAGAGACGTCGACGTCTATAGAAAACTTTCATTATCTGGTCGCACGCGTCATCAAATTTTGGAAAATGATGAATTACGACAGCCAGCGTCCAACACTGGGTTGGCAGATGGCGGAAATCCCGCAGCGATACCCCCGCGTAATCCCATTCGGCAAGTATACGACCTTCGGCGACATAGCTCGCCAGCCGAAGGTACGCCTCGCTTTTCGCACTACGCACTTGTCTGATACCTATGTGCAATGTCCTAGTTCAAAGGCCCTTCAATACTTATTCACACCATAGACAGAACTCCTCTCTCCTGCCAGTCCTGCGAAAATCCCGTCTACCTCTCCCGGAAACATCGAGAAACTCCGTACCGCGGCAAGTTAGCATTGTTATCTCGAATGCGGAAATGGGAGGTGGGTTGCCAGAGAATCCTCGGGTTCAAGAGCTTTTGGTCGAGCTTCGGCGGGAACTTGCCAGAACCAGCGAGCAGGGACGGGACGTTGCGGTTAGGGAGGTGCTGGAACACGGTGCTGCAGGCAGCGATGTGAGAGCCCAGGATACTTGGGAAAATGAGAACGTAGGCGTCCCACCTCCGTATGTATGAACCAGGTCCCCGACGAAGGACACCGAGAGAGGGGCGTAATGCACTTGACCATCTTGGCATTATCTTATACCTCGGGTCTTTTCCGATCTATCATCATACGAATAGAAATCAGCGGGAATCCGTTCATTGCCTCCGCACGCATAATGAAGAGATCGTGAAAGGAAGAATAATATTGTTATGATCCTCCAACATTGTGTGTGCATCGTTTGGTAGACCACCCTGAAAAATACGTCATTAACACGGTTCAAGAGTCGCGTAAGTACAATATATCGCACAAAAAACGTACAAAGACGGCACAAGCTGGAACTTGAGCCTTATAAGAACGGTGTCGTCTCGAGGAAGCAAGGTCGCGGCGTCAAACATTCAAGCCTCTTCCATTCCTAGATTAGGTGGAGAGCATTTGGCTGGGCCTGTATTTGTTCTTGGGCACTGTGGGTGGGTCATGATATCAGCTTTCGATCAGCGGAGGGATAATATCCCGAATTGACATACCGAGGATTTGATACTTTCCTTTTGTTATCCTGCGCGCAAGGGCACACTAGAATATCATCTCAGATTTTGTTCGATTTACGTTCGGATGGGGTTGGCCATACCTTGCACGCGCGAGCCTCCCGCCACCCGTTTCTGCCAAGCATGAGATTTATGGACAGCCAACGCGTAAGTCAGTCATCGTATGAGCACGAATAGACGATCATGGTATCCGAGTCTCATAAGGATTCCGGGCTAAGAGAGTGGAGTCATTCGGCAGGGGCTAGAAGTAATTGGACAGCGCCAGGACGTAATTGGGTAGAGGGTACGAAAAACACACCGAAAACTCTTTCGTCACCCTATAAACCTCGTCGTTCAATATCCGAACGCCGTGCGCGGTGTCTACACCGCCGAATCTCGCTCTACAAGAGGTCTAATCAGATACGGCGTTGCTGAGGACGTGCAGAACTAACCAAAAGCAAGCTTAGGAACTCGTAGCTTGACCACGACCTCGATTATCTCGAGCGTGTGCCTATCGCCCGCTCCATCACGGCGAAGAATGTCAGTCGCAACCCTTGATTGCATTTTATCGTTAGAGAAACACCAAATCTGAGACCTAAGCCGCGCATTCTCAGGCTCTTTATGTGCTGCTGAATACCCCCTCGTGCAAGGGAGGCGAGGGCTCGCGGCCGTGAATGTAAGGGAATATCACAAATTTTGAGATCAGGTGGAGAGCTAAGGGAAGCGGTTTATTTTTTCAGTATCGTACGGTAGATGTCTGTGGTGATGATGATATCAGTCTTTGTTCGGGATGGTGAAGCAACGTACCAGGAAGCCTGCGTATGGTGTTCCGGGCATACTTAATATTACATCAGATTTGGTTAGAGATATATCTGCGTGAATGAAGGTAAGCACCCCGCACGCAAAACCTCGCAAGCATCACCGCGTGATTCCGCGGTAGTACGCGGCTGTGAAGAGGTTCTCGCAATGACGTCGATATCCCGCAAGCAGCGCAAAGGCCGCTCCGAGTGTTGGGTGTGCCAGAGATGCGACAGTTATGAACTAGAACTAGGTTGCCGTCAGGTGCGTGAATGACAGGAATGCATGAACTCACCAAACCTGCCCAACTTCATCATCCTTACATAAGTCTAGTATCGTTTCTGTACGAGATATCAGGTAAGTACGGATGTGCTGTTGGTGAAATGCAAAACTTACCGAATTCTACACCATGGATTGGAGCGATCCGTTCATTAACGTTACGTGCTCCTAAGGCCGTACAAGATATGGATAATCTTCCAGAACGACTGCATTTATTAAGACTTCATGATAATGGGATATCTCGGTAAGTGTACTTACCAAAAGCCTATGCCCAGTCAGATTGTTACAACGATTTTATTGGAACCATCGAGAACCTAAAAGAACAAAAATATGTTCCTTACAGCGTATAAATATCTGTGTGTAGCGCCAGGAGGTGCTCTGAACGACGAACGTTATAGAAAGTAAATATGCTTACGAAGACTGTTTTTCTGAACCCTCGAGAACAAACAATAGCCCCAACAAAGAAACTGAGACCGTTCACCACCTCCTGCATCTCGAACAATCTCGAACCCATCATACTAATCGCCAGCAAGGCGTCAATCTCAGTACATTTTCCCACTGCGATCTATTCATGCTGACGAGTCTAATGAATTTTCTAAGATGGTCGTCATTCATACAAGGCTTGGTACACGAGAAGCTGAAGACGGACTGAACTTGTAACAAGTAGGTGAGGACCTTCAGGGCCGTGGATCGATTTGATATTCTCAATACTAAACAGCTTTTGTTCGCAGATGGAATATCATTGATCGTGCAGCAAAAAGTGGTACATCATGCCACGTTTCATAATGTCCTGGCTTTTTTGAGCCGATAAAGTCATCGTTGTACGTAGCTCTTTCTAATCCGCTGAGAGAATGACCTACCTCTGAAGTCTCTAGCTTGCTTTCGCCCAACATACGGAGCCTCGGATTTACGGATCTTGCCATGCCTCTCGTCTTTGACGTTGATAAGAGCATCGACCTGCCTTTGTGGAGGCGGAACGAGGATCTGCGACGTAGGATCAGGAGTGGGGCACCAGCAGCGACGGCGGAGGGTTGTACCATAGGATAGAGTGGGTATCATGAGGGTAGAGTCGCGCTCAGAGACGGAGGTATGTTCGGATCTTCCCATTTCGTCCGTTTTATCGACTAAATCAAATTTTCAGCCAACGCGCCGCCCGTATCTGCCAAATTCTTGGTTTCAACCAGAGACATGTCTTCACCGGTGAGACAGACGTTGAAGGGCAAGGATAGCGCGGATGGTAAGACGTTTTCGGCATCAATATTTTCTTCATACGGAGTCGATGTTGAGGTGGGTCACACATCTCGGTCTGACTCAAGGTACATACTGACGTTTCCTTTCTTGGTAGATTCAAGCAGCATTAATGTCCTTGCGCCAAATCAAGACGGCCGAGGATCAGATGAACTCCTGGCAGACGTCCAGAATGAGAAAGGTATGCTAGTTTTGATCCTCGTGTTTGGGCTTAAATGTAATATCTGGCAATAGCCATCTCTAAGCTCGAACCACCCTGGTCGTCTGTCCTCTCCGTAGCAACTGCTGTACCGAGGAACTTTTTCCATCACGGGAATACACTACCATCGACCTCAACATGGTAATCAACTCGGCTTGAGTCAACAGTCATGGTATCGAATGATGGTACACCTCGGCCCGGCCGCATGCTTGCCTCCGCACAACGCATTTTCCGTCTCCCTTAAGTATATCGGCAGCATACGGGGTCAGTCATATTGCCATTGTGCTATCTTAGCTTTAGGCTTATGACCTCCTATTTCGAAGCTAGTCTGTTCTCATCACGCTAGGTATGTTCAGGCTTCCTTGCTTGACGTCCGAAGGTGCTGACTGTCGTTTGCATAGGCTTCCATTCTCGTCGACGCTAGGCTTAATCGGAGCTGCACGAGGGCTGCTTCGCTCCTGCCCTACGTCACGCTCGACCCCACTTTCGGTGTCGCCCATCCCAGCCCGAGGTACATCACATCGTACCTATATATGTACACACCCTATGTCATTCCAACTTACTTCCCCGGACTCGGACCCCATCTCACGCCCACGCTCACCCACTCCCTCCCAGTTCCGCTCTCACGATGATACACATTAACCACCGCATAGACACTGCCCTCTATGTATGCCCTCGTCCCCGCTTCCTCCGTGATCGCCCTCGTTTTTGGTTATTCTACTGTACTTAGCCTGGCCCGTCCCGCTCGGTGCTTCAATGGAACTATCAAGCCTCAGTTGTGACCTTGTCCGGCTTGCAGGAGCACCTCAGTGTCGTGCGTCGCCCATTTTGAAGGTCACCGGTGGCAAACCTTGGTGGCCTCCGTCGATGAACGATCTTTCTTGACCTTTTGAGCATGAATATCGGACCGGGATAACCTTCCATATGGAATTCTACGTGTGAAGTATTGAAATTATTTCACGATGTGGCACACTTTCCTCAACGTTAGCTCACGTCAACAACACTTCAACCACGCAACATAAAGTACGTTTCGCATGCACTTGGCTATAGTACTGGCTCAAGAATAACACCGTCCACGTCTAGAACGAACCATGGAGATTACAATCGATGAAGCTGCCTTCCTCCGAAAACTCGAATTCGATGCCGGAAGAACCAATAGCGACATCCTCTCGGATCCAGAGAAGCAAAGGGCCAGGGCTCTGATGTCTGAGACAGAGGGATTACTGTCTTCTTTAGATCGGGAGATCGAACGACTCGTCTCCAAGCGCCAGGAAGTCGCAGGGCGCCTACCTTGGTTTCGGATCGCCCTCGCGCCTCACAAGTGCCTTCCACAGGAAATCCTTGCAGATATCTTCGTCCACACTCTGAATGGAAATCCAGTCGACTTTCCTCCACGCCCTTTCGAGTCGCCATGGGTCCTCGGGAGAGTATGCTCGTCTTGGAGGCACGTCACGCTGAATAAACCTCGCCTTTTGGAACGATATCAGACTTGACACAGACAACTTCCACGGCGAACGAATCACTCAATTCGTCTCATTTTTTTTCAACTATGTCCCGGCTTCCCGTGCGCCTCTCTCAATCACATTGAGGGACGACTATGAACCCTCCCATCATGCCGTCGACCAGCTCATCGCGCCAAATCTCTGGCGTATGAAGCATCTCCATCTTCGAACCTCCGCTGCTGCATTCACTCGACTTTTCGATATACCGCCTGAGCGCTTTTCTACCCTCGAGTCCCTGTACCTCAACCTCCGGACTTCAAGCTACCTTAGTATCGAAGACCTCACTATCGGTGAAAATTTCGCTTGCGCAACCGTCTTTCAAAACGCCAGTCAGCTAAGACGGCTGGATCTCTCCTCTATAGGAGAAATTTGGATTTCCAACGCGATGCTCCGTCTCCCTTTTCCATGGTCTGCCCTAACATCCTTACGCCTTACTCAATTTCAAAAACTGACATTACCGGACCTACATCGCACGCTACGACAATGTTCCTCCGTAGTAGACCTCCTTGCAAACTTCTCCTATCATGGACATATCATTGAACCGGTCGACACGACAGAGTCTCTTCAACTCCACCACCTGCGGTGCGTCGAAATAAAGGGCTTTGTTCTGAGCCCCCATTCTCTGCTCGATCTGCGACTGCCCTGGGATCGACTCACCACCATCCTCCTTTTCAACTTCCTCAATTTCACACGCTTAGAAGCGCGTACCATCCTCCGCTGTTGTACATGCGTAGAAGTGTTACAATTGAAAATTGGGGGTTCTTCGGATATCCCGAGTGAAGTTGTCATTCTGCCAGTGTTGAGATATCTCAAGGTCAGCGTCGAGATTCTCGCCGACTTGATCTTGCCGGCCCTCGACACGCTAATCCTCATTGGTCGGCGGCTCCCTGTACACGAAGTCCGCGACCTGATCTCCCGGTCTTCGTGCTCTCTCTCTACCTTTGCCTACCATGGCTTCACGTGCAGCAATCCACAAGACCTGAAGAGCCTCCTTACGCTCATGCCATCTATCCGTGATTTCCAGGTCTCAAGCTTGCTTCTTGGAAATGAGATAATTCGAGGCATCGCCTGCGGCGAACTGTTGCCTTGTATAGCTGTCCTTGAATTCCGACTGCGAGTCGCTGCTCTCATAACTTTTGTGCATGTCCTCGAGATCCGTAGGAAGGATGAACCGAGACCGGGACTGGGACCCGTTGATGGAGGGGCTTTACGTCGGGCGTGGGATGAATATATCGCTAGGGACCAACACTATACGGACGCGGATATGAATATTGCGTTTCAGAGGATGAAAAGGTTGGATAAAGAGTCTGGGACGCAGTTTGGGCTAGTAATGCAGTGGTGACCTTATTGGATGTTCTCTCGCTGGCGGAGAAAGTCACTTTCTGCCGTGTGATAGTTCATTTGGACGTTTTCACTCCTAGGGAGTAACATATACAGGCAAATACGACGGCTACAGATTCTGCCAAAGCGTTATTGTGTCGAAATTGTTGCCCACAATTCGAGATTGAAGGCCCTCCATCAGTTGTTACGGGGCCGATTCAAGCTATGTCAATAGGTAGATATCAGCGAAGGTATAAGATTTTCTTCATTAGACGCTCTACGGTCAAGCAGGCGTTTTGAGCTATGCACAAGACGGATAACAGATATATTTGTCTACGAGTGATAGCCGCCCGATCATACACATTGGTCGCTCTTACACACATTTTCAAGGAATGATAAAGGCTGGCATGCAGGCATGACAGGGGGTTTTACTGCGCACTCCACCGCCCGTCACACCGTTTACGCTGGACCAGAGTCGTTTCTTGAACGTGATTGAAGATATATACGCAGTGATCCCGAGCTCCACGATGGCCCCCATCTACCGAGCTTCTGTGAGACTCGAGGGAGATGGGTACTTATCTGAGCCGCAAATGAGTTGGGGGATTCATAGTCAAAGGCCATTTTGTTGTGGAATGTTATTCCGTCGTTATTTATAGCCCTTTTCGCATGTATACGGAAAGCCGGAAAAAAAAAGTTTGTGTGGTTATGTTAGGTACAGAAATGTGC
>JABCKH010000414.1:0-16230 GCA_018851285.1 Lyophyllum semitale | reverse complement strand
TTTTCACATATATAACATTGCGTGGCCAGTGGGATTTGAGAACTCGCGGTTCGAGTCGGTCTGGTTTTAGGAGCCTGTTGCCACGATTGACATGAGCACCTCCCCTTCGTCGTCGGTGCTCCTACCTACTGACTTGATTCACGCAGTTCGTACGTGGCTTGTCTCTCAATTTCCCCATGTTGAAACTACTTAACACGCTCTCTACATCTTGGTGCAGCAGATCCTGTGCCACTTGACCAGCTGTGCCTCACCTCCAACGTACTCACATTGGCTCTTGGCCCTGTTGCGATCCAGCGCTAGTACATTCGAGGCCTAACCGTGCTAGCCCATGCTCAGAGAGGAAAAGATGATCATGAAAGGAAGTTTTACTGTAACTGGCTTTGGGTGGTAGATGAGCTATAAGGCCCAGTGAGATTCCTTCATTTTCTCGAAACTTTTCCTTTTCTAATGGCCGCCCCAGACCCAGATCAGTGTGCTCATTCAGCGGACGGGAGTCTTCTTGAAGCCGCCAACATTGTTTTCTCCAACGACTTGGACGACGACGCGTGTCTTAACCCATCGGCTTCTACTTCTATCCAGACTCATCCCCTCTTTGCTGGCGGTCCTGCTCCAGCTGCAGTCATTGTTGAATCTCGCCGCTCTACACGTGTTTCTCGTCCCTCCGCTCGTGTCATCGACCCCGAGAACTCCGAGCCTTCCACAATTTCATGCAAGCAAGCTGCCACAGTGACTATGTCAATCGAATCATCCCTGTGTGCTGCGTGCCGTATCAAGACCGTCAACAGTGAAAACGAGAGCGAGCAATTTGTGTCGAACGATGCTGAGGATGCTGCTGAGGACGAAGAAGGTGCAGCCGCCGTCCTTGATGTATCATCTAGAGACGAAGGTGGCGGACTTACCAATAATCGTAACCGCCTTTCTGTAGCTTACTTCAGATCTTGAAGAGTGCTGATCGTAATGGACATATCGGGGGCTGCAGAAGATCCGGCGAAGTGTATTGACATTTTCCTCGATGTCTCAGACGCCGAGTCCGATTCCCGTAGCCTGGAAGTTCAACTATATAGTGTGATCAGCAGCCTTCAATGTTGTTAAGAGGTGCTATGCATGCACGCTGGAAAAAAAAACATGTTTTTATGCTAGAAAAAGTCAAGAAAAAGTTCGGTTCTGCGTTCGAACGCGCATAAAGCAGAACTGGACCGTCATGAACCTGAACCGACGGTCCAGTTCGAAGTTCAGCAGAACCCCTGGACCGAACCGAAAGTTCGGTTCCAGGTTCACAAAATTCCTCGCAGAGCCGGACTGAACCGGACTTCGGCATCCCTATCTGCTCGGGGACAACATTCTTAGACGATTATCTAGCTTCCGTTCCCTCATTCATGATCATTCCCCACGAATACTACCCAGGTGTGTTACCCATGTTCCCATCAGCGACGGGCAACACGACTTACCTCCCGGACTTTTCGCAGACGCCCAGCAGATCACACCTTAAGGCGTCAACTTCAAACACAGTATCCCACTCCGAGTCCATGGAGTCGTCAGAACGATGCACCGCCGCCCTAAACTTAACGACGCACCGACAGACATAGGCTAGAGTCACCAGATACCTTCACCGATCACCGGCCTGTGGCACCTTCATCCGTACACAGGTGCCCGCCTCCCACACACAAGCGCCCGCCTCTCCCTGGCCCTCTCCTTTCCTCGAATCCACCTTCCAATTCTACTCCGAACGCATCCAGATGGAGCTCACCCACCTCCGAGCTGTGTATACGAAAGTTATCTTCAGGGAGCAGGGGGGGACGGAGAAGTGGAAGGCGCACTCAAGCGGGAGCGGGTGAAGGCACTCCTTGGGGAGAGGGAGGCTCAGGCGGACGCGAATCGGCACAGCCTAAGGTTAGGAGATCGCGGAGCAGCGGGGCGTTTCCACCAACGACACGCCAGCGGGAGTCGATGATGGCACCCCCGAGCTCCGCTTCGCTGCCCTCCTCTTTGTCAACGGCCGCAACTACAGTTCCTCAGAATAACGCCGACTATCTCAGTCTCCCCACATCTTCCCGCCGACCTTCTTCCTCAAACGCCTCCTCCTGGTCCTGGTCAGACACTGCAGTTTCCGAGCCTGAATACGATCCCACTTTCTACTTCTACGCCCAGTCCTATCCCTCACCAAGTCTTTTGCTTTCACTTTCGCTTTCGCCCCTGGATGCTACACCTTCAGCACGATTGCAACTCTCACCTGTGGTGTGCCTCCCGCACCAGACAGCGCCTGGCCTGTCCTCGCCAACTCATTTCCCGTACCTCGCCGGGATGTCACTCGCAGGCAGGAGCTCAATTACACATACACATACACATACGCAGCGTCCACCAACGAAGCTGATACGCTGCACGCATCTGCCATTTACCGGCGCTCGTCGCTGCCCACTCGGGAGTCGTTGCTGAAGCCCATACCTCCGGTGCGAAGGGTCGACCACGTCGACGTCATGTACGTCCCGCATAACAGCAGGCTCGAGTGCCGTGCATGTCGATGCGTCCCCTCCCCGCTCCTCTTTTGTCTGAGTCCGTAATACTGACGTCTGCTCTCGTAGATTGGCGCCTCCAAGCGCTCAAGTGCCGACGTCGTTCCCTGTGAGCGCTGGGATGAGATACTTGATCACTGTTTGATGTGGCACCCGGCGGAGTCGAGGGAGGTTGAGCAGTTGGAGTTGGGTGGGGTGGGAGGGCGGTTGAGGTTGAAGCAGGTCGCGTCATAACCCTCTAACTCGCGATAATTCTTTTTGTTCTTTTTTATTATTCCCTCCTAATTCTATAATCTCTCTCGTGCTGTACTACCTTCTTGTATTATTTACGTGCCTATCATCCAGAGTTCAGACCATTGTTCGTATCTGTAGCCCTACATCGCTCCTACATCATATGCCCTCCCTACCTACTCATATACCAATACGAATCACCATTTTCATTCTTCGTACTTCGATATCGAACTTCTGGGTCGCCTTGTCTGCCCATGCGCAGCACGATAATGGGTGTGGTTGCGAGCGAGCGTACTGGTGAGAGGTTGGGTTAATCGAGATCCGTCTAAGTCTTGTCGGGCGCTTATACCACCAAGGAGAGCCACGGAGCCTGACATAGCGCCCTCGTAATCACACGAGGGGCTTCGTGTTCAACATATCTATTTAGATGTTAAATCTCGAGGAGAATTAGTGATGTGTAGCACTAAAATAAGGAGTAAGCGTATATGTGTGACGAGCTCCGCTTTGCTACGGCGGCACGTTCGATATCCCAACAGATCTTATCATAGACACGAGAGCGTCGATTCAACATTATGTGCTGGAATTTGAGTTGTCGGATAAGGCACATAACCAAGCTTGAAACGATGAGCGTACCTGGAGTTGTCGTAAGTCTCTCTGAACGAACGGTGGCCTCTGGTTAGGAACACCACAAGTAGTGGATACATAGCCTGAAAATGAGATAGAAATACTGCTGCCCGTCCAAAAAAGTGCAAAACGGAGCTCACTGAGAAACCAACATAGGAAGCATAGAAAGCATAGGACGTGACGGCAAGTGCAGAATATGGCGGATGAGTTGGGAAAGCACTCAAGATTAGGGTTATGAGCTAAACAAATAACATGCACATTTTAGTCAAATATGAGGGGGGAAATTGTACAATAGTACCTGAAGTACACAGTAGATGACACCTGTATCTACAAGGAGGTTCAGGACTTTCTGAACGCGAGTTCCTTGACCTAAATGAGAGACGACCAATTTGCGATACCTCCTGCATGTGTGAAGCTCAGGAACAAGCTCATCTGGTACTGAAGGTACGCACCATAGTCCATACGCGGTGCAACCGGTGGCTACAGTGTTTGTTGCCAATGATAGGGAGACACTGGCACAAAAAGTTACCAGCCATGCTGTTGGCACCATTGGAAAAGTGTGGGACCCATGGAAGCTCGCTACGAAGCTAAGTTGTGTGATTGTAATGGCTAGTCCAGCACATGCATTCAATAGCCATATGTATGTATCCGTCAAACACGGCACTGGTCAAAGAAGTGAACACAGCTTACCAACAGTGGCTAGCCAAAGAAGAAGCATAACAAGTACTGCTCGTTGTTGCTCTGGGAAGAGGACCCAACCTCGCCTGATTATGACCATATCATTAACGATAGGCTATGGATGACGTTAGATTAGATTCGGACCTAAGGTCATAACGAAAACACACCAAGAATGCTGGAGCCCATACCTGTATTATGCCAGCCTTAGAAATCTTGAAATTCGTAGAGGCACGCTTTTCGTCAAGGGGCAAACCAATATCGTCGACGAGCGCTGATTGAATCAGGATCCAGAAATAAACCCAGGTGGCAGCCCAATGGAGAGTCAACAATATGAAGCTTAGGATTGACACTGAAAGGAGAGCCGGGGTTGGGCGAAATGTGAGCCTCCGAGATCTGCAAATGTTAAGCATAGAATGCCTCGGACACATGTGTGTACATGACGTACATCAAGATGGTAATTAGGAAGGTGAAAAACCCTTACGATGGTAGCAAAGTAATGAGACCATGGATATGGGGATCCAAATGCTCTCTCACCATAGAAGAACGACAAAGAAACGTGAGATGCCATGTTTCCCAAGAGCGACGTGCCAAGGTGCTGGAGGAGGGTCCTTTCGTGGGGTGTCATGATGCTGGTAAATCAGAAGGCCTGTTGAATGATCAGTGAATAGCTAAAGGAATGAGTTTATATAGAATTTGTATAGCTATGTTGTTTCAAGAGCCTCTTTATCATGATCAAGGAGGTGTCCACGATGTGATCTGTCGAATTTGGTCGATGAGCGCCAACGCTAGCTATGGATGTGCTCCAGATGCAGTGCAACACTTCGCATGATGCCTCCGAACAATAAATTGCGGCTTCATCTGTTGACTCACGAAAATTTGATGCTGGGATCAAGCAACTTCTCCTGTGTGTCGTAATCCACAGCCCCAGCTTCGCCTGCTTCGGTCGAGGGTTAAACTATGGGTGTGCTCTAGATGGGTGCTCCAGATGCAGTGCGACAGTTCTCGAATCGGGCTGAGTGATTATAGGACTTACTAGATAGATCACGGTCAGCATATTGATACTCATTAGCGAGAAGAGGGAGGAACGCGCGTGACGTTGGGAGAGGAAGAACGGCAGGGGGAGCTGCTGATCTGTAAACATGATCAAAGTACAAAGAATTTGAAATTAGATACGCGACGCGTCTGACACGTGACCCCATCTCAATCCAAGTCAACGACAGCAAAGCGCTCTTTTGTCCGTTCCTAATCATGGCCGTCCAGGCTAACTTAATGAAGTTCGTTGTACTCCTATTCCTATTCGAATTCTCGCTCACTCTGCTCAGGGACAACGTTTTTAGACAATCAAGCATTATTTAGCTTCCGTTTGCCCATTCCTGTTCGACTTAGAGGACTCGGGTGAGTTTTACCAAGGTCTGGAAGACGAATACTACCCAGGTGTGACACCCATGTTCCCATCAGCGACAGGCAACACGACTTACCTCCCGGACTTTTCGCAGACCGCCAGCGCTGAGCGGATCACACCAAGAAATTTAACTCCAAACGCAGAACTGGAGATAACATAGACATAGGCAGATATTTTTGCCCCACCGGTCCCGGTGTCACCTTCATCCGTACACAGAAATCCGCCTCCCCCACGCAAGCCTCTCCTCCGACCTTCCTCGACTTGATCTTCCGGATCTACTCCGCGCGGATCCAGATGGAGCTCACCCACCTCCGGGCTATGTGTATCCATGGAACAGCAGGCGACGGAGAAGCGAAAGGCGCACTCAAGTGGTTCAGCCAGACGCAGACACGAATTGGCACAGCTTGAGCGAGGTCAGGAGATCGCGGAGCAGCGAGGCGTTTCTACTACCGATCTTGCCGAACAGTCTAGTATTATTTTGTTTCCGATTCTCTATTTCTAATTTGAAGGATGAACTTTACAAACGTCTGGAAGATGAATACTACCCAGGTATGTATCTCCGTCAGCGACGGGCAATGCGACTTACCTCCCGGACTTTTCGCAGGCCGCCAGCGGATCATACCTTGAGGCTTCAACTTCAAACACAGAACATCGCACTACACAGAGTCGTCCGAACGATGCATGGACGCCGCCCAGACGCCCCCAACCTCTCACGACGCACCGATATAGACATAGGCGAGAGCTACCAGATTCCGGTCTCGGTGGCACCTTCATGCGTACACAAGAACCCGCCTCCTCCACACAAGCGCCCGCCTCTCCCTCTCCCTCTCCCTCTCCCTCTCCCTCTCCCTCTCCTTTCCTCGACTCCACCTCCCAATTCCACTCTGAACGTATCCAGATGGAGCTCACCTCCGGGCTGTGTGTATTCAGGGAACAGCAGGCGACGGAGAAGTTGCACTGGAAGGCGCATTGCGTGACGTTCAAGCGGGAGCGGGAGAAGGTGCTGATTGGGGAGAGGGAGGCTCAGGCTCAGGCGGACGCAGACGCAGACGCGAATCGGTGCTGCCTGAGCTTGAGAGAGGCCAGGAGATCGCGGAGCAGCGGGGCATTTCCACCGACAACACGCCAGCGGGAGTCGATGAGAGCACCACCGAGCTCCGCTTCTTGCCATCGACCGCAGCTGCGACTGCGGGCACGAGGAGCAATCCCGATTCGCTTACTCTCCCCACCCCATCCTCTTCCTTGAAAGCTTCGCCAACCTCGTCCTGGCCTGATACTGCAGTTTCTGAGCCAGACCGACCGCATCCCGATGGAGCTCACCCACCTCCAGGCCGTATGTACGAAAGCCATCTTCAGGGAGCAGGGGGGAACGGAGAAGTGGAAGGGGCACTTAAGGGGGGGTGGGTGAAGGTGCTAATTGAGAGGGAGGCTCATGCGAATCGGCACGGCCTGAGAGAGGTCGGGAGACGCACAGCAGCAGGGCGTTTCCAACAACACGCCAGCGGGAGTCGATGAGAACACCACCCCACGAGTCAGCTTCGCTGCTCTCCTCGCTGTCGACTGTGACTGCGACTGATGCCGATTCGCTCAGTCTCCCCACATCATCCCACCGGCATTCTTCCTTGAAAGCTTCGCCAACCTCGTCCCGGCCGGATACTGCAGTTTCCGAGCCTGAAACCAACCCTACTTTCTACGCCCAGTCCTATCCCTCACCGATGCTTTCACCCCTGTCAGCACTCTTGCTCTCCCCACGGTGGACCTCCCACACAAGAAACCAGAAGTGCAGCGACAGTGCCGGCCCGATCCTCGCCCGGCCCTTGGAGTGCTGCAGCTCATCCTCCGTACCTCGCCAAGACGTCACCTGCCAGCAGGATCAAGTTGGAGCTGTGGAGCTGGACGCTTCGCACCGCGGGTATGCGCTTCAGCAACACATCTCAAGTGGGCAGCGACGAGCCCCTGGCGCGGGCGGCGGTTCCGTCGTCGGTGAACGGCTGCTGGATGCGTGCGGCACATCAGCTTTGTTAACGGGCGCTGCACATGTGTAGTTCCACGTCGACGTCATGTATATTCTACATAACGACAGGCGCGAGTGCCGTGCATGCCGGTACGTCCTCACCACTCCTCTTTCGTCTGAGTCTGGTATACTGAAATTGCTCTGGTAGACTGGCGCAGAGCAAGCTGCCTCTGAGCCCAGGGTACGCGCGTGCCGACGTCGTTCCTGATAACCATACGGACGGTGACGGGTATATGTGTTCAAGTATTTTGTACGGCCGTCGCACACCTAGTTGGAACGAGAGGGTCTGCACACTCACTCAGGACAGCAGTGGACTCTCGGAATCGCGCCAGGCGCTTCATATTCAACGTATCTACCTAAATGTTACATAAAGGTTTCGAGGAAAACTGATACAAGTCATGTGTACAAACAAGATAAGGAATAAGGGCATATGTGTGATGCCAGGCTCCGCTTTGTCGCTGCGGCGCGTTCGATATCTCAACAGATTATAAACACGAGAGTGTCATGGGCTAGAATTTGAGTTCGTCGGATAAGGCACATAGCCAAGCTTGAAACGATGAGCGTACCTGGAGTTGTCGTAAGTCTCTTTGAATGAACGGTGGCCTTTGGCTAGGAACACCACGAGTAGTGGATACATTGCCTGAAAACGAGATTGAAATACTGCTACTTGTCCAAACAAGTGCAAAATGGAGCTCACTGAGAAACCAGCATAGGAAGCATAGAAAGCAGAGGACGCGATGACAAGCGTGAAATATGATGTATGAATTGAGAAATTACGCAAGATTATGGTTATGAGCTACACATATAACATGCACGTTTTAGTTTTAGTCAAATACGAGGGGAGAAATTGTATGATAGTACCTGAAGTACACAGTAGATGACACCTGTATCTACAAGGAGGTTCAGGACTTTCTGAACGCGAGTTCCTTGACCTAAATGAGAGATGACCAATCTGCGATGCCTCCTGTATGTGTGAAGCTCAGGAACAAGCTCATATGTCAGTGAAGGTACACACCATAGTCCATATGCGGTGCAACTGGTAGCTACAATGTTCGTTGCTAGTGATAGGGATAAACTGGCGGAATAAAGGTGAGAAGCCACCTTGTTGCCACCGCGGGGCAAAGCGTAGACCTCATCGAAGCTTGTTATGAAGCTAAGTTCTGCGAATGTTGTGGCTAATCGAGCACATACATTTAATAGACATCGTATGCATGTATCCGTTGTACACGGCACTGGGGTGAACACAGCTTACCAACAGTCGCTAGCCAAAGAATAAGCATAACAAGTAGCGCTCGTCGTTGCCCCGGGAAGAGGATCCAACCTCGCCTGATTATGATCATGTCATTGATGATAGGCTATGGATGTCATTAGATTAGATTCGGACCTAAGGTCATAACGAAAACACACGAAGAATGACGGAACCCATGCCACTATTATGTCAGCCTTATAAACCTTGAAATTCGTGGAGGCACGCTTTTCGTCAAGGGGCAAACCAATATCGTCGACGAGCGCTGATCGAATCTGGATCCACAGATAAACCCCGCTGGCAGCCCAATAGAGAGTCAATAATATGAAGCTTAGGATTGACACTGAAAGGAGAGCCGGGGTTGGGCGAAATGTGAGCCTCCGAGATCTGTAGGGTAGATGTTAAGCATAGAATGCCTCCGAGGACACATGTGTGTAAATGACGTACATCAAGATGGTAATTAGGAAGGTGAAGAACCCTTACGATGGTAGCAAAGTAATGAGACCATGGATATGGGGATCCAAATGCTCTCTCACCGTAGAAGAACGACAAAGGAACGTGAACTGCCATGTTAAACAAGAACACCATGCCGAAGTGCTGGAGGAGGGTCCTCTCGTCGGGTGTCATGATGCTGGTAAATTGGAAATTGGAACGCCTGTTGAATGATCAATAAATAGCTAAAGGAATGAGTTTATATAGAATTTGTATAGCTATGTTGTTTCAGAGAATCTTATCATGATCAAGGAGGTGCCATGATGTGATCCATCATCCGTCAAGTTCGGTCGATGGGCGCCTATGGGCGCCTAGATTGGCTAAGTTAGACCAAGGAAAGACTAGACGCATCCGTGAGTGATTCCTTGAATAAAAATCCCTTTGTTGCAGCGCTATATGTAGTCTGACCTGTGGCCAGGGGTGTCAACGGACTCAGCCGCCACAGCGATGGATGGAGAGAGGAGGCACGATCAGTGCATGATCAAAATGGGAAGTGTCGGGACTCGGCCCATGCTCTTCTATTTCCGGCACGTTTCACTGTCAGGCACATATTGAACCGCGATAACTTGGAACGCACTCTGAATTCCATCCTCAAGATTCAACACATATGTACCGGTCTAGGAAACATTAGAAAGAGTGGTCTTCGCTGCGGGCATTTTCCATTTCCACTTATGCGTCTGACTCTGAAGACTCCCGAATCTGAAGCTTTCCTGAACCGTATTATCTCTTTGCCAAAAGGTTCTGGGCAAGTGGCTGCGGGCGGCGC
Source organism: Lyophyllum semitale (assembly GCA_018851285.1). Classification (NCBI taxonomy): domain Eukaryota; kingdom Fungi; phylum Basidiomycota; class Agaricomycetes; order Agaricales; family Lyophyllaceae; genus Lyophyllum; species Lyophyllum semitale. Next base: position 6,267 of record JABCKH010000414.1, on the reverse strand, counting down.
GGTGCTGGCAAGCCTGACCACCCACCCTTTGCAGCGAAGGAGTCCAAACGATCGATCAGGAAAAACAGGGAAATACTACCATTCTGTTGCCTACCCAATCTCTGATGTTGATCTCTTCCTCTGGGGGATGAACGCCGAAGAATTGAGTTTCGCATGAATATTTGTTTCTCGATCTTCGACGATCTAACTCGTTCATTCACTCAGGCCGAAAAGAAGATTATTGCAATCTATGAAGATGCCCGTGATTCTGTTCCTTGGGACGTGACTTGCATTCGAACCAAGCACACTGTTTCGATCCACTATGGGCAATCACTTTTATGACTCGGATCACATCCTCTACTGATGTCGTTCCCACCAGCGCAATACCTGTACTGATCCATTCAGATTGTCCTGCGCCTATATAGCTCTGCTGCAGAGATCTTGGCTGGATTCGACAACGACGCACCGTGTTGCCTGTACAATGGTAGGAATCATCCCATGATTCAAGATTAATTTGCTGATGGGTCCAGGTCAACGCGTCCTGGCCAGTCCTCGGACCCTCGCGCGGTTGTGGCCATGATGCGTCAATCAAACACGATCGACATGACTAAGTACTCCAGTCGACTTTGAGGTCTATGTCCTGACGCTCCAATGGGATACTAACATCGATCCAACTGTAAACCAAACTTCCAAACGCTCGCGTTTACCATTCTCCGATAACCTCTAAACTTTTATGAATGTTCCATCGCTCGCGTTGAAGGACTGGCTCATCCTTTTGTCTTGAAAACGCTCACAGACACAGACTCTAGTTACAACTTTTTGGAATCCCAGAGGAGCCTTAGCGAGAGGCCTGACCCTCTTCATCGATACTCTAAACGCAAGAGCAAGTACAAGGAGGATTCGAAAGCTGAGACGTCGATTGGAGGAACGACTATGATGCGGCTATGCTTCATATGGCCCTGGATCGGATGCCAGCAGGATCGACAAGCTGGTGTTTAAACGGTGTGATATCAGTATATCCAATACCGAAAACTGTTCATTAATACCACAAGTACGCCTTATCCCCATCATTCACGAATCACATAGAGCGAATCGATTATAGACAGATCACGGTCAGTATATCGATACTCATTAGCGAGAAGAGGGAGAACGGCAGGGGAAGCTGCTGATCTGTAAACATGATCAAAGTACTTACTACACGTAGTAAGCTGTTGAAAGAATGTACGAGACGCGCCTGACACGTGACCCCATCTCAACGCGCACATCCCACTTAGCGGCTAGCTAGCCTGCTGCCTCCTGCCTCCTGCTGCCTCGCGCCTCCACAACCGCGAAAGCAAGCCTCTCAGTCATTGTCTCGCCTCGTCGCCATGGGATGATGGAAACTTCGACGGCTCTTATTGTTGGCCAGCTTTCGAAATCTGGCGTTTCTAATCATGCTACGTCCTATACATATACTATTGTGGGTCCATCTTCGTTGTGCTCCCTATAGCTATTAGGGACCCTGAAGAACCACGTTCTCAGTGCCCGACAATTAGCTTCCATTTCTCCATTCATTCCCCTTCAACTTGAAGCATGAACCTTACAAATGTCTGGAAGACGAATACTACCCAGGTATGTTACCCATCTTCCCATCAGCGACGGGCAACGCGACTTACGTCCCGGACACTTTACAGACCGCCAGCGGATCACACCAAGTTCAACTTCGACTCCAAACACAGAACTGAGAACATCCCACTCGACGGAGTCGTCAGAACGATAAGCCGCCTCTCTAAACTCACACAACGCACCGACATAGGCTCGAGCTACCAAATACCTTTACCATCCACCGGTCCCGGTAGAACCATCATCCGTAAAAAAACCCGCCTCTCCCATGCCAGCGCCCGCCTCCCGCCTCCGCCTCTCCCTCCCCCTTTCTCGAATCCACCTTCCGAATTTACTCTGACCACATTCAGATGAAGCTCACCCACCTCCGGGCTGTGTGTACGAAGGCCATATTCAGGGAACAGCAGGCGACGGAGAAGTGGAAGGCGCACTCAAGGGGGAGCGGGTGGAGGTGCTGATTGGAGAGATGGCAGCTCATATAGTTCAGCCAGACACAGACGCGAATCGGCACAGCCTGAGAGAGGTCGGGAGATCAAGGAGCAGTGGTGCGTTTCCACCGACAACACGCCAGCGGTCGTCTATGAGAGCACCCTTCGCTGCCCTCCTCGCCATCGACTGCAACCGCGACTGCAGTTCCTCAAAACAATGCCGATTCGCTCAGTCTCCCCACATCATCCCACCGGCTTTCTTCCTCAAAATCTTCGCTGACCTCGTCCTGGTCGGATACTGCAGTTTCCGAGCCTGAAACCGACCGATACGCCCAGTACTTTCACCCCTGGATGCTACGCCTACGCCCTCAGCACTCTTGCAACTCTCACCCACGGTGAACCCTCGCACCAGAAACCAGAAGCGCAGCCACAGTGCTGGCCCGACCCTCGGAGTGCCGCCGCTCATCCTATCATCTAGCTGGAGCTCAACTACACACACACATATGCAGCGTCCGTCAACAAAGCTGATGTACCGCATCACGTATCCGCCAGCCGTTCACCGACGACGGAATTACCCCTCGGGATTTATTACTGAAGCGCATACCTGCGGTGAAGGGTCAAGCTCCAGCTCGACCACGTCGACGTAATGTACATCCCGCATCAGCGGCCGATAGGCTCGAGTGATGTGCACTATTTATTCCCCTTCGTCTTGACGGACTCGGGTGAGCTTTACAAATGTCTGGAAGAAGCATACTACACAGGTGTGTTATTCACGTTCCCATCAGCGGCAGGTATCGCGACTTACGTCCCGGACGCTTTGCAGGCCGCCAGCAGATGATGGATTACACCAAGAAATTCAACTCCAAGCCCAGAGCTGAGAACATCCCACTCCACAGAGTCGTCAGAACTATGCACCGCTCTAAACTCACACGATGCCCCGACATAGACGTAAGGGAAAGCTACCAGATATCCTTGCCATTCACCGGTCCTCGTGGAACTATCATACGTACACGGAAATCCGCCTTCCCCACGCAAGCGTCCGCCTCTCTCCCCGCCCTTCTCCCATCCTTCCTTGACTCCACCGTCCGAATTTATTCTGAACGCATCTAGATGGAGCTCACCCACCTCTGTGTCGTCTGTACGAAGGCTATCTTGAGGGAACAGCAGGCGACGTAGAAGTGGAAAGCTCACTGCTTGACGTTCAAGCGGGAGCGGGAGCGAGTGGCGGTGCTGACTGGGGAGCGGGAGGCCCAGGCTGAGGCGGACGCAGACGCAGACGCGAATTGGCACAGCCTGAGCTTGTGAGAGGTCAGGAGATCGCGGAGCAGTGGTGCGTTGCCAACAGTGACACGCCAGCGGGAGGTCGATGAGAGCACCACCTCGCTCCGTTTCTCGCCATCGGGTCAAGGTGCTGATTGGGGAGAGGGAGGCTCACGCGAATCGTCACAGCCTGAGAGGCCAGGGGATCGCGGAGCAGCGGGGCGTTTCCACTAACGACACGCCAGCGGTCGTCTATGAGAAGACTCCTCTCCGCCAACTGCAACCGTAGCTACAGTTCCCCAGAACAATGCCGATTCGCTCATTCTTTCTTCCTCCTCGAAACCTTCGCCGACCTCGTCCCGGTCAGACACTGCAGCGTCCGAGCCTGAAACCGACCCTACTTACTACACCCAGTCCTATCCCTCTCCGATGCTTTCAACCCTGTCAGGACACTTGCTCCCCCCCAAGATGAGCCTCCCGCGCCAGACACCAGAAACGCAGCCACAGTGCCGCCGCTCGTCCTAACATTTATGTACCTCTGCGGGGATATCATTCGGGGGCTGGAGCTCAACTATGCATATACATACGCCGTGCCCGTTAACGAAGCTGATGTGCCGCACCGCGTATCCAGCAACCATTCACCCACGAGGGGACCGCCGTCCGCGTCGCTGCCCATTTGGGATGCGTTACTGAAGTGCATACCCGCGGTGCGAAGGGTCGACCACGTCGACGTCATGTACGTCCTGCGCAATGATAGGTTAGAGTGCCGTCCATGTCGGTACGTCCGCCCTAACTCCCCTCCGTTTCCTGTTCGTTATACTGACGAAAGTCCCTCCAATAGATCGGCGCATTGAAGTGCTCTGGTGCCGATATTGTTCCCTGCGAGCGCGAGCTGGAACGCTCTGCTTAATCACTGCTTGATGCAGCACCCAGCGGAGTCAAGGGAGTTGGAGTTGTTACTGTTGGGATGCTACGCCTACCTCAGCCCTCTTGCTCCCCCTTCACGGTGGACATCCCGCACCAGAACCAGAAGCGCAACCACAGCGCTGGCCCGATCCTCGCCCGCCCCTCAGAGTGCAGCAGCTTGTCTCCCGTACTTACCTCTCCGGGACGTCACTCATGGGCTGGAGCTCAACTACACATACCCAGCGTCCATCAACGAAGCTGATGTATCGCACCACACATCAAGCAGCCGTTCACCGCCGGTGCAAAGGCTCGCCAGGCTCGTCGCTACCCATTTGGGATTCGTTGCTGAAGTGCATACCTGCGGTGCGAAACGTCGACGTCATGTACATCCCACACAACGACAGGCTTGAGTACTGTGCATGTCGGTACGTCCCTTCCTACTCCCTTTCCTGTTCGTTAAATTGACGAAAATCCCTCCGTTAGATTGGCTTAAGCACCGACGTCGTTCTCGATGAGCGCGGGCTGCTTGATCATTGTTTTATGCGGCACCCTGCGGAGTCGAGGGGGGTTGCCCAGTTGCACCCCGCTGGTGGGAGAGATGAGGCGGCGGTTGAGGCAGGTCGTGGCATGACCTTCCCACCAATTTGCGATATTTTTATTAGGTATTAATCATATAATCTCTCCTGTGCTGTACTTACTGTATTCTTGCATTGCTTTACTATAGCCGTGCCGTTACCTATCATCCAGAGTCCAGACCCTTGTTCGCATCTGTAGTACTACATCGCTCCGACATCATATACCCCCGGGCCCTTCCTCCTTGTGCCATTAATATGCCAACGCAAATCACCATTTTCATTCTTCATAGTCAATATCGAACTTCTGGGTCGCCTTGTCGCGCAGCACGATAATAGGTGTGGTTGGGAGCGAGCGTGGTGAGAAGCCTGGTTGGGTTAATCGAGATCCCGTCTTGTCGGACCGCTTCAACGAGACTGACGTAGAAGCTATACTACGGACGGTGACGGTGACGGGTACATGTGGTTAAGTATTTTGTACGGCCATTGCACACCTAGTTGGAACGAGAGGGCCTTCACAGTCATTCAGGATACTTAGCAGTGGACTCTAGGAATTGCGCCAGGCGCTTCATATTCAATGTATCTACGTAAAGGTTTCGAGGAGAACTGATACAAATGGAGTCATGTCAGACTCATGTGTACAAACAAGATAAGGAATAAGGGTATATGTGCGACGCCAGGCTCCGCTTTGTCGCTGCGGCGCGTTTGATATCCCAACGGATTATAAACATGAGTCATATGCTGGAATTTGAGTTGTCGGAATAAGGCACATAACCAAGCTTGAAACGATGAGCGTACCTGGAGTTGTTGTAAGTCTCTTTGAATGAATGGTGGCCTTTTGCTAGGAACACCACAAGTAGTGGATACATAGCCTGAAAATAAGATTGAAATACTGCTGCCTGTCCAAACAATTGCAAAACGGAGCTCACTGAGAAACCAACATAGGACGCATAGAAAGCAGAGCACACAAAGGAAAGTGCAGAATATGGCGGCTGAGTTGGAATAGCGTTCAAGATTATGGTTATGAGCTACACATATAACATGCACACTTTAGTCAAATACGAGGGGAGAAATTGTACGATAGTACCTGAAGTACACAGTAGATGACGCCTGTATCTACAAGGAGGTTCAGGATTTTCTGAACAGGAGTTCCTTGGCCTAAATGAGAGACGACCAATCTGCGATGGTTCCTGTATGTGTGAATCTCAGGAACAAGCTCATATGTCAGTGAAGGTACACACCATAGTCCATATGCGGTGCAACCAGTAGCTGCAATGTTTGTTGCCAGTGATAGGGAGAAACTGGCGTTATTAAGGTTAGTAGCCACCTCGTTGCCAGCGCCGCTAGCAGAAGCATAGACTTCATTGAAGCGCGTTGTGAAGCTGAGTTCTGCGAATGTAGTGGCTGATCGAGCACATGCATTTAATAGACATCATATGCATATATCCGTTGTACACGGCACTGGGGTGAACACAGCTTACCAACAGTCGCTAGCCAAAGAAGAAGCATAACAAGTAGCG
>JABCKH010000413.1:0-16267 GCA_018851285.1 Lyophyllum semitale | reverse complement strand
GCATAACATCTGGAGGAGGATTGGAGGAGGAGGAACTTGGAAATCACATGTTCAAATGCTCCCGCTCTCCTCCAACCGGTGTTCATCGCCGTGACGCCGTCGCCAGGGCCTCACTATATTAACTCAATTCCTATCTGTGACCAACGGGAGAAACAATAACGAACTCATCATAGGATTATAACGGGGTCTTGGACCAGCATCGTAAGTACAACTCGCCTCATTCACATACTTAATTTAGGGCCCTGAGTTTTCGTGTTATAGATTCTTGCACACAGCGATTCACTGAGAGGAACTTTCGAGGTTCTACGATGTCGACCACCCTGCTCTTGACCCATCTTCAAAATTCGAATCCCAAAGTTTCTCTCGAAACACTCATCGCGGCACTCTCTCACCACCTTGCTGTGGATCGGCCGACGCCAACGCCCTTGGCAGCAGCAGCAATCTCATCTCCTTTCTTCCTTGCGTACCCACCGACACATGACAGGTTGCAAGGACTCGTCACTGCTTTCCGGCACGCCGTGCAGCTCAAATACCAAGCGCTTGTAAAAAATGCTGACGAGGGGTGGAGCCTCTCAAGGGCAATCTTTTCGAAGGGTATAGAAGGAGGGATGAGGGAGTGGACTAGAGAAGTTCTGAGAGGATTACAGGGGGGCCGAGCAGTGGTAAGGCTAGCTTGTTGCGTTGGGCTTCTGTTGGGCCTCAGCGGGCTGCCGAACATCGACGTTAACAAGCAATCAGTGGAGGATGAAGGAATCATCGCGTTGGCCGAAGTAATGGACGATTACAGCGTAAACACGGGCGACTGGGAGAGAGAATTTCGACCCCATATAGATGGTAGGTTTTATCCCAAAGTATCGAAGCTCGGCTCTGATTACCACTTCATAGCAACCTTGCTATCATTAACCCTAATACTGGCTTCCCAAGCACTACCTCTCATCTCAAAGCACAAGCTCAAGGCACTCCCTCTGGGTCTTTTGGGTAGTTTTCTGACTTCGACTATTGCTTCAGCTTTCCAACAAGGAGAATTCTTGAAGTCAATGCCCAAGTCGATGTCATCTGGGATGTTCCATGTTCCTGTACGAGTTTCCTCCATTTTTTGCATGAAAACTTATGGACCATTCATTCATAGCCAGACTCTCCGTTTGCACAAACCGTGCGCCGGGTCTCCACATCGCCAACGATGCACGCAATGGCGGGGCTATCTAAATTGACGGCTTTAGCCCTAGAAATTCTGGTCGACTCGTCAACAGGCGGATTTCAAGATGCCAACAACACTCTTCACACTTTCCGCATTATTGCGAGTCGAGTCGAGCAGGATTACCAACACAGTAAGCTTGCGACCATACGAAGCGAGGAAGAAATCTGTATGGTGTTGCTCCGCTTTAAACTGGCTGTCGTGAAACTGACTGAATATTATGATAGCACCGGAGACAAGAGACCTGTCAAAGTCCATCTGGGTGCTGCTCAAAACGCTCATGTTTAGCAACATTATGATAGCGGACAGTGTCCTGGGCGCTGTCGTGTACGCACGGCCTCGATTACAGTCTCGGAGCGGAGCGAATATAACTCCTCAGACGCTTGCGGAGTCAACTCTACGAACACTTTCCCACCTTTCCTTCGTCGTCTCTCAATTTGGCGGCGTCACAGCAACTTCTACGAGCGACGATCCAGGTTTCATCGAATTGCGAAAAGTATTTTATCTCGCCCTCGACATACTGGCTTCCAGAGAGCCGTCAGACGATGCGAAAACAGGAAAGGCCGACTATTGCGAAAAATTCGTGAAAGAGTTAGTGGCCGACTTGGGTGTCGATACGCGTGCGTTGTTCGTTTGACTGTTTGATGCAGAATGAAAACGAAGTCTGACATGACTGCCGTTTAGTTGTTCCTGGAAATAACGCTACCGGTTCCGGAGCATTTGAGCAAGCTAAAACTGCCTACACGCTCGCCTGCATCGAGCAGCTAATCCCTTTGCTCGGAGTGTCATGCCTAAAGGACTGCGTCTGGGGTCTCTGCCATCCGTGAGTACCGCCCACTCTTGTTTCTTCTATTTCGATTTTGTGGGAACCGCTAGTCGTGGTTAAGGTTTTCGTCTTGTGTTATTCTTTTCCGTTTATTGTTTGGCTTTGAGATCGCTTCGTTGCTTGACAGGTCGTGCGACATCGCGGTCCGTGCGATGTCGTGGTCAAGTTCAATTTTGATGCCCACGCTTCTTTTATCGTCCTTCATTTTTATAACATTTGATGCATTTCCACGTTGATTCACTATCCACCATCAAATTTCTCGTCTCTGCTGTGTGTCCTGGTCTCGTACAATGTTTCTATCAACGTTTTCTATCTCCGGTTATTCGTAAACCCACACTGACCCCATTGATAAACAGATACCTCTCAGACCCATCCCATCGTGAGACGTACGAGTCCGCCCACTCGGTGGTGCTGTCTATCTTTGCATCCCACGCGCAGAAGCAACAGCCCGGTCATCTGGTGAAACTTGAATTGCCGGCAGGGGATGATCATCGGCAGATGGTACCCGAAACGGAACACAAAAGCCATTACTTAGGAGAAGTCACCGCGGATTGCACATCTACTCCCACCGAGGCCCTGGAATCGACTCGATTTGTGCATCGTATGGTTCCGTACTATGCACAATGTTTGATAGAGGTAAGCTTGCCTGCCACTCTCCTGTCACCATGCATGTGCCGGCTCTTCTCCGCAGTCTGCAATGTCTCGGGTAGACCATCCCGAGCTTGGGGCGAACTTATTCGCTTTCCTCTCTTCTTTCCTTTTGGGACACCATAATGGCTAAAGCCAGGGTCACATTTATATCGCTTTTTTCCGCATGGAATGCACTTTCGGGGTGGTGTTTGAATTGCCGGCATGCTTACGCTTCTTCTGTTTCGTAGAATTCTCAGGACGGAAGATTGAGCACGGCACAGTTACGGCTTGCATATGCTGCGCTGGTTAGGAGCGCCTGTTCTTCCAGTCCAGCTGCATCGACTGCCGATGAGGCTCAGCAGCTTGGGTGGTATTGCGTTAGCCTCATCCTCGATACGATCCGTCAATTATCCTTGGAGCAGGGACAGGGGAAATCCATCAAGACTGCTGCCAGGGAGCACTTACAGCGCCTCCACCTGACCTTAATTTCCATCATTCCTTCGCTTCCCCTGCCACTCATGATTCGCGCATTAGAGGAGATCCGAAGCATAATTACGATATGCCCTGAATGGGATAGCGGCGTCAGTGAGGTGGGAGATGATTTGGAAGAAGAGAGGAGAAGGAAGGAATTAGTGGAGGCATTGTTCGTTGAGCTATTGGAAAGGGTGGGCGACCGCGAGAAGGAGGCTGCAATGAGGTGGTGGCATGCTCATCGCGACAGCTTCCTCTGGGATGATGGTGCGACGATTGCGAATGCTGGAGAGAAGAGGAAAGATAACGTTAGCGGGGACCAATCACGCTCGGATGTCGTATCTCGTTTGTGAGATCGTTGACGAATGGGCTCATTCAGGATTCAATTATAGGTCTTGTGATCCCTTTGCTCGCGGACCTCCGGTGTCCTGCGAATGGTCACCGGACCGGTCACTTATTTGACATCCGACTGTTTTCCGGTGTCTATGAGACTGCATCACTCGATCAACTTTTCTCGCATTCGGAGGCGCTCATCGACAGTTTGGCTGTAAAGATCATGCAGGCATTAGGCATCTACCTTTCCAGGCAAGGGCCCCCATGCGGTCCAACCGGATCTAGGACGCGACTCAAACTCATAGGGATGATGACTCCTGTGGCCTGAGTTTTGTACTCGCTACAAACAGGAAAAAGAAGTACCAACTCGTGGTTATCTTTCGTCAATTGTTAGACTCCCAAGTTCCTCCATTCAGCGCAAACCTATACAGTATAAATTGACCTCCCACGCGGCGTTTCCTTGTCTCTGTTAACAAGAACCCTCCTTCCCATCAACGATTTATTCCTCTCGAAACCGTATACGATGACAGAGTTCTACCCATACCCCCACGATTTGCCTCATATTCCGGATGATATAACTCTGGCACAGTTCTTGCTGGAATATGAGCACCCATTAAAGCCCGTTCGAGAGGGAGTGCCCTACCTTATTGAAGACAACACCGGCCGAAAAATCAGTTTCGAGGAGGTGAAACCTCCCCCCCAAAGAACAATCTTCCTTCACTAACTCGCAGCATGTCAGGTGAAGAAGAATACCCGAGCGCTCGCTGGCATATTGCGCTCTGCTTACAGTCTTGGTTAGTTCATTTTTAGCAGGAAATTCAGACGCCTGGTCTAAAGTCATCTCAATAGGCGAGAACGATGTCGGTATGGTATTCACTATCGCTTGGATGTCCAGCCACCTTGACGACATCTCCCAGTCATGATCTCAAGCCCCAACCACACAGGTAATGCATAATGCCGCTGCCACCGATGACCGAATGAGGGTTGAGCAAGCTAACTCTCCTCAGATTATCCCATAGCTCTTTGGGCTGTCCTCATGCTCGGAGGGATTGTCAGGTACGGCCTTTTCCTTGACCAAATGATGTATTTTGCTTATACAGTCGTAGCTGCTCGAACCCCCAGTTCACGGTCGGTGAGCTTGGAATTCAGCTGAGCATTGTGAAAGCGACCTTTGTCATTGGACACTCGAGCAATTTTGCCACTGTCCTCTCCGCGGCTCGTCTTGCTGGCCTTCCGTCACACCGCGTCATTCTGATAGATCAAGCGGCCCATCATGATCCAGATATATCCAACATACCCAACTTGATACAAGTTGGCCTCAAGCAGAAGCTTAACTTTCGAGGGCGCATCCTTGATCCGGGTGAAGGACGAAGGAGAATTGCCCTGCTTTCTTGGTCTTCAGGAACTACAGGAAACCCCAAGGTAAATTGTTACGGCTTCCGTCCTGACGTGTACGGTTTATTTGACAGAATGGTAATGTAGGCAGTGGCGATATCGCACTATGCCCTCATTGCCAATATCATCCAGATGGCTGCTCACAATCAAGTGGATAAAGTGTCTTCTCGAGATACTCGGGGATATCGGCCAGGAGACGTAGCCATTGGAGGTGTCTGCCATTCATTCAAGTCTGATGAAGACTTAGCCGCTAACGTCGCTCTCTTTAAATAGTTTTACCTTTCTATCGTACGTATGCACACCTGCGGTGATGCCGTGAGCCATTTTTAAACCCTCATTTGTCAGATGTGGCTGGGCTCGTCATCAACGTTAGTCGTTTCCGAACCTTCTGCACATCGTACTCGGTTTAACGTGCCCCAGTTGCACTTTTTATTGTTCTCTGCGGTGAGTTAGCTACGCCAGATGGAGCCTCGGAGGTCTGACTAGCTTTGCTACAGATGTCTGTAGTTATCGTTGAGAAGTACAACATACTCACCATGCTTGAGAGTATTGTGCGCCACCGGATCACCCATCTGGTGTACGTGTGTTCTTAGCTCTTCTCTGGACGATTTTAATACTCAATAGACTCGTACCTCCCCTGGCCGTCGATTTGTGCAAGGTATGAGGATGTCAATCATGGAGGAGGGGAATGCACTCACTGACCGCTTGTAAAAGTATCCTGCGGTTGGGAACTATGATCTCAGCATCGTCAAGCATTTGATAATAGGTCAGTCGTCCGTCGTCAGCAGTTGAAATAACTTACAGCCCATAGGTGCCGCTCCTGTCGCAAGGGAAGTACAGTTCCAGTTATATAATTTGTTCCCGGACGCGCAGATAGGGCAAGCGTATGGTATGTTTTATGTTTTAGAATCTTCCGTTCTTACAGTTTATTTGGTCGGACACAGGGTTGACTGAGATGACAAGTACCTTGTCGATGATTGCAGGAACACAGAAACGGGGTCCTCTAGGAAGTACGGATTACTCAGTTTCTCCGTAATGACAGTCATTCAACACGTTCGACAGGTGGTGGTAGACTTCTGCCCGGCGTCCAAGCCCGAATCGTCAAAGCAGATGGTTCTTTGGCTGAATATGGTGAACAAGGGGAACTCGTCGTCAAAGGACCTGCTGCCGCCCTTGGTTATTTGAACGATGAAAATGCGTTCGTGGCTCGTTGCTCTTGATCTCATCTCTCTCAAAACCCTTACCAGCACCAAGGATACATTCGTCGATGGGTAAATCGATGATCAATGTGGACATGTTCAGAACTGAATTTAGCATTTACTACGAAGGTGGATCCATACTGGCGACCATGTATCAATCTCGGAAACCAACGAAATCTTTGTCGTCGACAGACTGAAGGTAAAAACACCTTGATCAGGCCCTTGCCCGATGCTGAAACATTGACGTAGGAACTGATGAAAGTGAAGGGCTTTCAGGTCGCACCCGCTGAGCTGGAGGGTTGTCTTCTGTCCCACCCAGACATCCTGGACTGCTGCGTGGTTGGGGTACCCGATGATTATAGTGGCGAGCTGCCACTGGCATACGTCGTGTTGACTCCAGAAGCATATGAACGGTCTATACTCAGTGCTGGGACAGAGTGTGAGATCAAGGATAGTATTGCGAAAGTTAGTTCTTCCTTTAGACTTTGGGAACTATGGTGCTCAAACGGCACTTGCAGCATGTGGCGGACCGAAAGGTCCGCCACAAGCAACTCAAGGGAGGGATTCAAGTCGTCAAGAAAATCCCGGTGATTGTCTACGAGGGTCTACGAGTGACGTTATCACTAAACAAATGATTGATGTTTCCTCAGAAGAATGGTAGCGGCAAGTTACTTCGACGCCTGTTGCGCGACAGGGCAAAAGCATTTCAATCATCTCAAACAAGATGTCGAGCTAGATTATAAACTAGAATTGACCCTTGGAAAGCAATACAATTTTTACAATACGGTACATGCGCTTTCGCTGGCATTATTTAATCTCAACTTGATAGATAGATAGATTAACCCGCAGCGGTCCCGAAAAGGAAATAAGCGGGGCCCGTACTACGTGCACGACATCGATGTACGCTACGGACACAAGTAAACTAGCCGCTGTGATATACGGAATCTCACGGATGAGTTTACCTATGTGCTACTCAAGGAAACTATGGCTGATTGATCTGAATCTTTGTGGGCTGATGTCTTTCTGGACAGTCATTGTGCCCTGGCTGTGAGCTGCAAATGCAATGATAGCCAAAAAGAAGCATGGCATGCATGGGACGGGTGTGTTAAAACCTATACACCCGACGTAAAAAAAACGCCCCCTTTGGGGAAAAAGTGTTGGAGATGGGTGAGGAAAGCTATCGGCCATGGCCATTGGCTGACAGTTGATTTGGCTGATATGATTATAGGTAAGGCATATGTGCATGTATTCATTCTCTGCCTCTGCACGTTGTGGTCCCCTGGCTTTGCCGCGAAGACTGTATATAATCCACTCCTTGTGCCCTCTGCCTTTGTCTCATTCTTCCTATTTTTTTGGCATATGCTTTCCGCCTCGTGTAGCTGCCCATGTTATGATGGGACGCATGACTTAGTAGTAGTACGGCGCAGCGGCGGCACTGCGGATGTGGTATTTTTGTGTATGGCTTTTTGCCGCGCAGCATCACTATTGTGCGTATGCTGGCATATATGGTGGTGCCGAGCTCAAGGCTCAAGGCATATATGTATGGCATTTTGCCGCTCAGCATCGCTATTGTGCGTACGCTGACATGGTGGTTGTATGTATAAAACCTGAACTCGGCTGTCATCGCCTTCTTCGTCGGACTATAATATCATCGACTCTCTCTCAATATACTCCAACAACAACAACAGTATCGCTCACCAAGTGACAGCGTCGATTATAATCTAACTAACTTCTTATCTTAAATAAAGTACCTATTGCAACCGCGTGCTTCGTGTCAGGATATGGAAAACCAACCAGACCAAACTGAATATTCAGTAGCGAATACAAGGCTTAAATATGTAGGCAAATAGGAGTTAGGAGTTGTAGTACAAGTCACTCGACGAGGGTATATGTAGGTAAGACACGGTACGAGGAGTTGCGTGTCACGGAAGGTCCGCCGGTCGTGGGGAACCTTGGGGAACGGGATGATCATGACACAGTCGCCTTACATAACAACTTCATCAAGGGTCCCATGCATTGAAATATTGATCCCAAGGGCCTACGGTCTTCCCCACATTCAATGGACGTCTATTCACCCTCTGTACCCCTTCCACCCATTCCGGATCATCTTACCGTCCCACAGTTCATATTCGATTATGGACATGAATGTCGGCCGGCCAGGAGCTCCAGCATACCATGGCTGATCGAGGACGAGACTGGACGAGCTATAGGGAAGGAGGAGGTCAGTCCAGCCCAGTTGACATATCAATAGTCTCTTAAATACGATGTTTCCAGCTTCGCCAACGCACATTTGGACTTGCTAACGGTTTAACATCCAAGTTCGGAATCGGTAATTCGTCTTTCTCTGCACTACAGAGTATGGAGTCCTTATGTCTATCCCGGATCTCCCATGACCAGGAGAGGATGATGTGGGTATGTCGACGCCGGCAATAAGATGTCCGGATGAAAATTGACCAAGATCAAAGTTCTCATCTTTAGCCGGAACCATATTGGTAAGGAGTTTACATGTAACAAACCCAACCACTGCTGAACACGATCCATAGATTACCCGGTTGCAATTTGGGCGGTCCATCAGCTCGGAGGGGTCATCTCGTGCGTATGGGAAACCTTCCGCTAATCTTCGCTCACAGGTATTTTCTAAACACAGAGGCGCGAACCCCGACTTCTCCGGCAATGAACTCTTATACCAGCTGAAGCAAACTAAAGCTACGCTCATGATCGTGCACCCTGACTCTTTGGATGCCGCCCTCTCCGCTGCTTGCGATGCAAGTTTTCCTTCTGATAGGATCATTCTGTTCGACACTAAGACCAACTTATTGGGGAATCGTCTGACCGTCAATGCTCTGATCCAACAAGGACACAATGTACCGAGCGCTCAAACCTTTGTAGAAAGGAAGCTGAACCCAGGCGAGGCGAAGACTAAGCTGGCGTTCCTCAGTTTCTCATCCGGA
The DNA here is from genome assembly GCA_018851285.1 of Lyophyllum semitale. NCBI lineage: Eukaryota > Fungi > Basidiomycota > Agaricomycetes > Agaricales > Lyophyllaceae > Lyophyllum > Lyophyllum semitale. The sequence continues at coordinate 7,267 of JABCKH010000413.1, read as the reverse complement.
ACAACTGGGAGACCCAAGGTTATTTCTCCACGCCCCTTCGAGGTGTATGTAGCGTGCTCATTCACAATTTAGGCCGTAGCTATCCCACATTATGCGTTGACAACCAACGTCATTCAATTAGCCGCCCACAACAACGTAAACAAGGACTATTGTGATCTGAAGGATCAACGATACAGGCCTGGCGACGTTGCAATCGGGGGTGTGTTGGATTCGATATGTTCTGTTCTGATATTGATACATTTATTTTTCCAGTTCTACCTTTCTACCGTATGTACCATTACCGCTATCCATCATTGAATCTCAACTGACAAACTGCAGATATCTACGGCCTTCTTATCAATGTGTGTAGCGTGTCCATTTTATCGGCGCTGATCATGCTGTAATAACTAATTTGCTCATCATAAAGCTTCACTTCATCTTGTTCTCCGCGGTGAGCAAAATAATATGCTATCACGAACCGTGCTAAAGATATGTCGTTGGCGCAGATGTCCCTGGTTGTCGTTCCCAAGTTCAACTTCGTTGAGATGCTCAACAGCATTGTTCGACATCGGATCTCACATCTCTTGTACGTTATGTCAATGTCCAGCTCCAATGTCTGTTCCTATCTAATCGCGGATTTCATAGGCTTGTACCCCCTCAGGTAGTCCTTCTGTGTAAAGTATGTACGCTCCTCGCTTCAGAGGATGGGCATTGTTCTGAGAAGCGTTCAAGCACCCCGCGGTGAAAAATTACGAGTTGCATCGATACGTTCGAATGGTCATGTGCGGCGCCGCTCCCCTCACCCATGAGGTAAATCAGCAGCTCTTTGAGCTCCTTCCCGATGCACAAATCGGTCAAGCGTACGGTGCGCTCTTTCATCTAATTTTTAGCCCGCAAACTTCTAATTTGGAAGACAATCAGGGATGACTGAGACTTGTACAGCAATCACCATGTGGCCAATTACGCAAAAGCGCGGCACTTCAGGCAGTAATGATGTTTGGGTTTTCTCCGCCGTGGCCAACATTCATTTTTCCTTTAGGTGCTGGGCTACTCCTTCCTGGAACCTTTGCTCGGATCGTTAAGTCAGACGGGACATTGGCTGGGTACGACGAAGGTGGTGAAGTGTATATTAAGACACCTTCCGCGGCGCTTGGTTATGCGAATAACGTAGAAGCGTACGTTTCCTTTCTTGTCCTAAGCTTCTGTTTTCATTCCTTTGGCACCTTAGAACTAAGGAGACATTTATTGATGGGTGATTTACTTTCCTTATCTTGCTAGCGCGTTTGATATACTGATCCTTATGTATCCAGATGGGTAAGAACCGGAGACGAAGCCAAGATCGACAGGAAGGGAGAATTATGGATTCTTGATCGACTGAAGGTCATTGCTTCGCAATCCATTCAATTTCGGACAGGCTAATTTGTGGGGTGTTTCAGGAAATCATGAAGGTGAGAATATAGGAAATCAAGAAGTGAATATCGCAATTGACGTGTCTCTCCTCGATAACCAGGTTAAAGGCTTCCAAGTAGCTCCAGCAGAGCTGGAGGGATGCATCTTGGATCATGAGGATGTTTCTTCAGCCTGTGTTGTGGGTATTCCGGATGATTACAGTGCGTTAACATCCTTTGGAGCCAACCATCGTTAATTTGTTTCAATGGTAGGTGGAGAGGTACCGCTTGCCTTTGTCGTGTTGACCACCGACGCTGCCCGTCGCGCGAAAGAGGGTGGAACTGTTGCCGCGCAAATCAAGGCGTCTATCATCCAGGTCTGTTGACAAGTTTATTACATATTGACTTCATATTAACGTTCCTCCAGCACGTCGCAGACAACAAGGTGAACTACAAGCATCTCGCCGGTGGTGTAGAATTCATTCCTGTCATCCCGATTTCCCCGAGTGGGAAGCTGTTGCGACGGATTCTTCGTGAGGAGGCAAAGATGCTCAGAAAGACTAAAACTAAATTGTAGGTGATATATATCAAAGAAAGATCTGCGTCTCAGGATCAACCTCTCGGCCTTGGTGCTTGGGGACTGAGATTTGATGAGACGAAACTGGAATGCAAAATGTGTTCAAGAAAGGTCTGGTGTGATAAGGAGATCACACTAGTATCAAGACATGAAATTCGGACAAGCGAGTCAGCCAAAGAGGCAAGATGGGCGTGCATGTGGGAGAGGCCGCCACCATTAGTTGCCCAGCCCTTATCAGCGGGCGTCGCGGCATTCTCGACAGCCTAGCTCACCTGTGTTGAGCGATAGCAGTTGAAGGTTTCATAACGAGAAGAACTGGGGTTTTGCCAGGCAGTTGGGAGGGGCGATAACTGGTGGTCCAGGACACAGGGAGTCCGGTGTCAGTGAGCGCCCTCACAGATAAGATAACTTCGCGGCTGATTTGATCGATCTTGGAGTCCTATTTCGAAACGATCAACTCTTGGCAAACGCGGGATGGGCTATACCTTGACGCTTCCCAGTCCAAGCCTCAACGGGGACGACACCAGGATGACGCGACGTTGCCGCGGTGGCACTGGTAGTAGAATGGTGGTAGCGGCGGGCTCATCCCATAGGAATTTCGCTCGGAACACCTGTTAGCAACTGACAGCAAGCATGCAGGGCCTGACTGCCTCAATGATGCCGTGCGTATGCAGCGTTCTACGAGTCCGTTCTGACACCGACAAGCACTGACCGCATGCATAGGTGGTCGCCTGACATAACATGAGCATCAAGGGTTTTTCCGCACGATCCTTATGTACTCTTCCCCATAGCCCACTTCAATTCTGTGATTCCCGTTACTTGCTAACGTTCAATGGATGTCTATTCACCCTCTGTGCCCCTTCCAAATATTCCGGATCATCTTACAGTCCCACAGTTCATCTTCGATTGTGAACATGAATGTCGACCCGTTTGGAACTCCAGCATACCATGGCTGATCGAGGACGAGACTGGGCGAGCTATAGGGAAGGAGGAGGTTAGTCCGGCCAAGCCTGCCAAGGTGACAGACATAAATCGTCTCAATTTGCTTCCAGCTTCGCCAACGCACATTTGGACTTGCTAACGGCCTAAGATCGAAATTCGGAATCGGTAACTCATCCTTCTGAGCAGTACAGAGTACGGAGTGCTCATATCTATCTCCCATGCACAGGAGAGGACGACATGGGTATGTCGCCGACAATAAACATTGTCCGAGCTCGAATGAAAACTGACCAAGATCAAAGTTCTCATCTTTAGCACAAACCATGTTGGTAGGGAGCTTGCTTCATTCCGATGTAACAAACCCAACCATTGCTAAACACGATTCCACAGATTATCCTGTTGCAATTTGGGCGGTCCTTCAGCTCGGAGGAATAATCTCGTACGTACAGAAAGTCTTCCGTTTCTCTTTACTTCCCACATGTTTGCTGGACACAGAGGCGTGAATCCCGACTTCTCCGCCAATGAACTCGTATACCAGCTGGAGGAGACAAAAGCTACTTTTATGATCGTGCACCCGGACTCTTTGGATACCGCCCTCTCTGCTGCTCGTGATGTAGATTTTCCCTCTGATAGGATCATTCTGTTCGACACTAAATCCAACGTATTGGGGAATCAACTTACCGTCAATGCTCTGATCCAACAAGGACACAACGTACCCAGCTCTCAGACATTTATCGAAAGGAAGCTGAACCCAGGTGAGGCGAAGACTAAGTTGGCGTTCCTCAGTTTCTCATCCGGAACAACTGGGAGACCCAAGGTTATTCCTCCACACCTCGAAGAGGTGTAGCGCGCTCATTCCACAATTATAGGCCATAGCTATCCCACATTATGCGTTGATAGCCAACGTCATTCAAATTGCCGCGCACCACAACGTAAACAAGGACTATTGTGATCTGAAGGATCAACGATACAGGCCTGGCGACATTGCAATCGGTGTGTTGGCTTCAATACATTCTGCCCCAATCGACTGGCCTTGCTGATCTGTTTCTTCCAGCACGACCATTCTACCGTACGTTCCATTACTGTAGTCCATCATGGAATCTTAACCAAAAAACTGCAGACATCTACGGCCTTGTTGTCACTGTGGGTAGCTTGACCATTTTTTGGCGCCGATCATGGCCGTGATCACTAATTTGCTCTAGCTTCACTTTATCTTGTTCTCCGCGGTGAGCAGAGTTGTGTATTATACCGAGCAGTGTTAAAGATACGTCGTTGTCAGATGTCCCTAGTCGTAGTTCCCAAGTTCAATTTTGTTGAGACGCTCAACAGCATTGTTCGACATCGGATCTCCCATCTCTAGTACGTTATGGCCACGACGTCTGTTCACATCTAATCGTGAATTTCATAGCCTTGTACCCTATCAAGTGGTTCTTCTGTGTAAAGTATGTTACCTTATTGCTTGCATGGATGCGCTTTTGTCTAAGAAGTGTCCAAGCACCCCGCAGTGAAGAACTACGAATTGCATCGATACGTTCGAATGGTTTTCTGCGGCGCCGCTCCACTTTCGCATGAGGTAAATCAGCAGCTCTTTGAGTTACTTCCTGATGCGCACATCGGTCAAGCGTACGGTGCGGTCTTTTAACGAATCTTTAGCTCGGAAAATTCTAATCTGGAAGGGCATCAGGGATGACTGAGCTTTGTACAGTGAGCACTTTGTGGCCAATTACGCAAAAGCGCGGGTTTTCAGGCGGTAATGATGTTCGGTTTTCCTCCGTCGTGCCACAAATTGACTTCTTTTGCTCAGGGGCTGGGACACTCCTTCCAGGAGTTTTTGCTCGGGTCGTCAAGTCAGATGGGTCATTGGCTGGGTACGACGAAGATGGTGAACTTTATATAAAGACACCTTCTGTGGCTCTCGGTTATTTCAATGATGTAGAAGCGTGCGTTTCCCCTCTCATCTCAAGCTTCTGTTTTCATTCCTTTGGTATCTTAGAACCAAGGAAATATTCATCGATGGGTGGGTTTTCTTTTCTTGTTTTCCAGCTAGCACTTGATATGTTGACTGCTTTTCCAGATGGGTAAGAACTGGAGACGCAGCCAAGATCGACAGGAACGGAGAAGTATGGATTCTTGATCGACTGAAGGTTATTGCTTCGCAACACGTTCAATTTACTACAGGCTGATTCGCGATGCTTTTTAGGAAATCATGAAGGTGAGAAGACAACAAGAAATGAACATTGCAATTGACGTGTCTCGACCAGGTCAAAGGCATCCAAGTAGCTCCCGCAGAGCTGGAGGGATGCATCTTGGATCACAAGGATGTTTCCTTAGCCTGCGTTGTGGGTATTCCGGATGATTACAGTACGTTGACATCCTTCGAAGCTAACTATCGTTAATTTACTTCAACTGTAGGTGGGGAGGTACCGCTTGCCTTTGTTGTGTTGACCGCCGACGCTGCCCGTCGTGTGAAAGAGGATCTTACTGTTGCCGCACAAATCAAGGCGTCTATCATCAAGGTCTGTTGACATTGAAGTTAAGTTATCAGCAGGTGGACGTTATATTGACATTCCTCCAGCACGTCGCAGATAACAAGGTCAGCTACAAACACCTCGCTGGCGGCGTAGAGTTCATTGCTGCCATCCCCGTTAACCTAAGTGGGAAGCTGCTACGGCATGTGCTTCGTGAGGAGGCAAAGCTGCTCAGAAAGACGAAACCTAAATTGTAGATTATGTATATAGAAGAACCTACATCTCATGGTACAACCAATGCTCTCGATGTGTACATGATCATGACCAGAGGAATAATCGAGCACGCGTGGAGAAGATCGACATCACGTGCTCATCGCGACGCGTCCCAGCCTGCCCTCAACAAGCGCCGTCACGTCGCGATTGTGTTGATTACTTCGTCCGTTTACACAACCAGCATCTCTTCCTAATACCACCGCCACCGCCATTCCATACGCCTTCAATGTCTTCCTCCTCATCCTCTACGCCCACCCGCTATACGCTCAAACGCTCGATAAGCATCGCGAACTCAAGCGACACGGATGTCACCCCACCGCGGAAGAAGTCCCGCCGCGAACGCATTGCTTCAGGTGAGTAGGTGGAAATGCTCGCCCTCGTCGAGATTTCTGACATCTTGTAGCCAAAACGCCCGACTGCGACCTTGATGACCTTCTTCGCCGGCGGATACATGACTGCAACGACCTCACAGCTGTCAGTGACCTCAAAAGCATGAAGAAACTTAAGCGTGCGTTGCGCACACCCAAGATTTTATATGGTGTATCTGATGCATGATTGGATACAGGGGACCAGGATATCGAGTACGTCGTGCAGGACATCATTGACAACATCAAGGCCACCGTCACGGCCGCCATTCGCCAAGAGGATAAGAAGATTCTAGAGGTTGAATTGTACCTGAAGTGGCTGGAGGGGTTCGATTATGTGCTCAAGGCTATTGAGGTTAGTACTTGCGCAAAACCTTCCTGTATTACTACTAACGACTAAGCGATCTTCAGACTGTACTTGACGCTAAAGTTCCTGGGACTCGTCGGCGGGTCTCTGGGCTCGGCCGGCTCTCATTCTCCTTCCTATACCACCTGATCGACGGCTTCATCAGCGAGGTCAACGCTCATCAGGACGGGTGGTCGTTCCGGTACCCTGCAGGACGTGTGGAACCCGATCCATTAATTATGACTCTCGCAGAGGAAGCCAACGAGCCGAACACCGACGGCCGTTCCGAGAACGCCGTCCGCTCTGCAGAACAATTTCTTGAGCGCTACGACAGGGTTATGGTGGCAGCGGTCCGGCGCTATAAGAGCGAGTGCAACAAGAAGCTCATGGCAGGGGCCGTTGAACGAAAAGAGGAGAGTTTGGCGCGGGGGTGCTGCTTGTTGAGCGAACAGACGGGCTATGGGGGTACGGACGATATGGGGTTCAAGCTGTTGGTGGGGACGCGAGACGCGATGATGGAGTGGAAGCATGAAGTGGATTCGAGCTCTTCCCCGTGAAAACAACACCTACCCTTACCAGATTCTGACAACGATTTTAGCTGTCTTTTCGTCTTAATGAATTGTCCATATCATGTATCAATTACTCGATTAGCTATCTGTACAACTTAGTATTAAAGTCTATATTCCTAGTCGCATGCAACTCGTTCCCGAGGCAGGTTGACCGTCGACGACTTGAGTTTTAAGTATTGCTTAGAAAACACTTTCCAATCAGCCTTGACATATTAGTCAACGGACAGCAGTTCAAGATGCTGACCATCGATTCGGGCGACACCTCAGTATACGCTTACACAGCCCTCCCCTACCGAATACCATGGACAGACTCTTGCCGACATGTCGCGATAACCGGTCTGAAAGTCTGTTCCAAGGATCAAA
>JABCKH010000412.1:0-16317 GCA_018851285.1 Lyophyllum semitale | reverse complement strand
CAATACAAACAAATGGAACAAGAATTTGAGATCAAGAATTTGGAATTCTCATCAAATTATGTTCCCGAACAGGCCCTAACCCGTTTGGCTTTATCGCTTTCTTCTGACTCCGGCTGTTTGCGCTATCCAGCTTCATTTGAAGTCCCAGTTACAGGCTTACATATTACATCTCGTCGACTACAGATCCCTTGGGGCCTGATAGGCTCGAATAGAAATTTTCCTCAAATTTTCCTCTAACCATTTTCGTTGATAATATTCAACTGTCACTGCAGTTTGAATCGTCTGGATGAGAGTTACAGTATGTTCACGCCGCCCCCTTGTCTGCATTCAAGAAGATCTGTCAAGCGCTTGCCTCTGTGTCAACTACCTCTAACATGGGAAATTGCGTCTTGACCTGGTGGTAAGTACACTCACTGTCTATGATTTCTTTATCAGGCTAAGCAGCTCTGATCATACAGGATCTGCACGCTTACTGGAATAGCACGCTCGAGGATCGTCGTTAGCCGTTATGAGCGTTTATGCCGAAGATCCCTGTTCGACTCGGGGCTAGATCATAGCTTTGGAGCAAGACATTTTCATCCTCTGAATTTCTTCCAATAAGCTGCTCGCTATCTCAACCTTCAAACCCGATGCACGACACTAAAGAGCGTTATCATGAAAATTGGTCTGCTGTAGGTCCCTGTTGGAGGGCAGGTTTTCCTTGTGTGACTTGAATTTCCCCCCGACGATCCTGGTTTCTACGTTCTAGACATCGTGTTCTTGGACCTGGTGTTGAATCGGTCTGCCGGATGTCCGGGTTCATCCCTCCACCACCATGTATAAGCGCAACGGATGATTTTTTCCGTCAACCGGGGTGTTTCCTCGGGTGCCCTCCGGCGTATCATGTTTGCCGCGTATGTGTTTTCAGCATGAACACCTTGCAACGGAGTCCTTCAATTCCTCGGCATTCAACCGTAATTGGAGGAAACCCCCTGCGCGCTCTGACAGTGTCCCGGAATTATCTCCACTCATACCTCCTTGCTCACAGCTTTTCGTGGCTCGCAAAGCCTCCATGACTAGGACATAGACATCCTGTGCCCTTCAAATACAAAGTAATTTACAGTTAATATACATATTTAGGGAATTGATGATGATCACCCCAATCACACAGACCGAACCAGATTGTGAAAATGGGGACTAAATATTTGCTGCTCCATGAGGGACGACAACGGGACAAGCGGGGAAGAGATTTTGAATGGATTTCAACAAGAAATCGATGTTCTGTTTCAGAAGACCAGTAGTGTTGAGAAGGACACCAGGGAGATTGTCCCCGGCGAGGTTAGCATAGAGCGCGCAGGCCTAGTGCGAAGCGTTATAATGGGTAAGGTTGAGAATAATCCTAAACTCACGTCAAGAACAGAACCATCCGGGACGTAGACGCCGTTCGCGTCGTTCGCACCAGGCGGCACGGGGTGCGCAAGGAGAATACCGACTGCGTCATTCCCAATAAGGGAGAAACTCCCTGGTGACGAACGGCGATAGAAGTTTTCTGGGAATCTCTGATCACAGAAGAACGAGGTCATGGTCGGAACAGAAAGAATCCCGTCCGTTCCTGGTGATATTTAGCAGTGACCGAGGTGACTTATTCTATGCATAAAACTTACCGTTTGCAAAGAAGTTCAAGGTGAAAGCGCCCTCTCCATAACTAAGCAACAACCGCCCGACATGGAATTCGAGCTGTTCCATAATTCAGAACCAAAATGGAGTAATCTCAAGTTAGGTTCGCACCTGCTTGTCGGCGGCCTGACTGTCTACAAATCTCTTGTACTTGAACTCCTGTATTGCCTTGGTGTTGACGATACTTTTGGGACCCGTTACCGCTGAATCATTGCCGTATTGAGCAACTAAGCCCAGGAGCTGAGATAATCAGAGATACGGCTCACAGAGACAAGGTCATTATACGAAAGGAGATACTCACCTGGCTAAATAGATCGGCTTGAAAGTTTCTGTTATCACCAATGGCTGCGTCCTGACGGGTCATAGACACATCACCTCAAGCCAAGTGTCAGAAGAGTGAAATTGCTGATATACAATCAAATTGGTACTCACCCTCAAAACGTCCGTGCGTAGCTAGGCCGCGAGCGACAGGTCCGTCAATCAGGCCAGGGAGTGGCGGGACACGCCATGTCTGTAGGCCTATCGATACCTGGTCGATGTAGGCATTTCCACGAGCCAACTGCAGCGCAGATTAATGATTTTTCATGTCGACTAGAAAAGGATTGCTCACCACGGCCAAGGCAGTCAACGCGGAAGCAAGATCGTAGTCCATATTGAACCCGTTGACAACGGCATTCACAATTTCTTCGAAGGAGGCTACCCCACTGATTCATATCGTTGATTTGTGATCTGACGAGAGTATCCCTGGACTTACTTTCGTGGAAGATAGCCATGATTGGCCAAGGTATTTAAGCCCGCTACATCGCACAGTTAGTGATTGTCGCACTCACGACTTTAAGCCTACTTACGACATGGTCCACGCAGATCATCAGGCCCAGGTGCAATAAATGGGTGTGCAGCATCTGAGGTATTATGTTAAAGGTGATTGGCGGAAATGCAGCGATGACTCTCTTGGTCCATACCTGGGATACGCATGATTCCGGTATTGGTTGGTCTTGGGGGAGCGACAATGGGTACCCCTGTCAGAATCTGCTCGCATCGCGACAGCTCGGGATACGCTAGTGCTCGAATAGAAGCAGCGAGGATGACAAGTACGGAACATACAACCATGGCAGAGGGATGGGAGAAAGATCAAACAAGCGTCGTGATTAAAGGATGCAATATATAGAGAGGTTTTATGCCCCATGTTGAAGACCATACGCTCAATGTCCAGTTTAAACCTAGGCCGCCATGCCAATCTCGCAATAGACTAGATCCGTTTGGGAGAGGTACCTAGGCCTAGGGAAAATAGTATCGTTGCAGAAAAGTGAACATGGGACCGTATTCCATATACCATGTGAAGAGCGAAATTCAGGTGACTGTTGCCACAAGGACCGCCTGAACTCTGACCGGTGTGCCCTCTGTCCCCAAGAACTTGAGAAGCAATACATCGCCTTGTGATGCGGGAGCGGAAAGCTACGGAATTAACGGATTGCCATAACACACCTCTCACACCCTCCTCCTAAGGCATATGTCCGATCGTTGATTGGCCAAAGGTTGTGAAGAAGTCAAACTTGAAGGACACTTGCGAAGCATGTGAGAGTGGCTGGTTATCGTTTTTTGGTCGCCGCCTAGAATAATGCCGATAAATTTCAAGTTTCCTCGCAACACGCTGTCAAATAACCGTCGAAGTCAATCACCAAATCCTCATTCGCAAGGGATCTATTTCACTATCAAATCCAGACTTGTACTGACTGTCTTCTGGTCCTCCCTGCAGTTTTGAGTTTCCGCCTCAAACTTTAATTCCCAAAAGAGTTTGTTTGATTGTTTCTATGGCTGCCTGTCCTAAACGAGATGCCCGCCCACAAACCTCGTGACGGCCCGCCTCTCCTGCATTCCACTATGACCGCGCTCCCGCCACACACTGTAGTCCAGCATCTAGTCTCTTAATGCCAACTATATATGTGTTTTCCGTCTAGGTGACACCTCTACTTTCCGCCGAAAACAACACGCGCGTGAACTGCGAACGAGTCACGACTACCGCTGCAAACTTCGAAGGAGCACAGGGAAGGGGGAGAAATGGAAAGAGGATGCACCCCAGCAGGCGAGGGGCGTTTGGTGTGTTATGATGCTCCAGTTACTATCTCATTATACTTACAGAGTGAGCCCACACGAGCGAACACCATTCCAACACCATTCGTCCACAGCAACATGCCCATCTCACCGCGATACCCCGCGTTTTGGGTGCCTGCTGGCTGCACCCATTGTCAGCCATCTTGTCCTGCCCACGCCATTTCCCCTTACCACCGCCGCTTGATGCACGTCGCTAGGTGGCTCCCTTCTTTTCCTATGCTGCCAGCTACCATATCATATATATGTCTTTTTGTGTGCATTGGTCAATGTATGGGACATATAATTTGATGTGAATACAACTTGTGGGCACGACGCAGGAACAATTGGTGCCCAACGGAATTTTGCGTGTACTTTGATGTTGTCAAAATCAAAATGCATTGTCATTTATGTTCAATGTTTACCTACTTACATGAGGACATGAGCCTTTGAGAACTTCCGATGACACGTGCTCAGGTGCGCGCCCAATCCCGCCTTTGTTGTTGTCTGTTGCCTCTTTTCCCTTTTGAGAAATAGAGTTTGAGGCGGAAAGTGAGTATGTTCCTCCCTGCGGTCGTTCACCACACACAACATTTGACCTGGGTTAGCTGTGCCGTGGCAGTCACTCGGCGCCGTCCCACGTTCTGCGGATCAACAAGGAATTCTTCCTTTAAATCAGATTAATTCCGCTGGGCCTGTCAGTCCTGATACCGCTGGTATGTCGTCCATCTGGAACTCTTGTACTTCTTGTCCATGTGATGAAAGCTTCACGCTTTTTGGAGAGACAGTAATGCGTCTCGTTGAAACAATAGACCTGGCTTCTCCTGGTATGCTTTCGGCACCGAAAGAAACCGTTGAACCAGGTCAAGAACGGAAATCTGATTATCTTTCCAAGCTTCCCGGTCAAAACTCAGTTACTGACCCATATGCTTTCAGACGACTCCCGAATCTCAACCCTCACTCCAAAACTGCCCAAAGGCTATGATCCATCCGAAGGTGGCCAAATAGATGACCTAGTCCAACAAAATCCACAGACGTCAGAGTCCTTGTGATTTCTTATCCTGCTAGAGATGGCGTACCGGTGTAGGGCTTGGCCCCCTTGTCTTTTCAGCATTCCTGGCCTGGAAATTTTCGCATCCACCTTTCCCCCTCACTCAATGCCTTCATCTTTCACCGTGTTCCTACCTTAGCTTAAATCTGGGATGGGGCCTCACGCTCTGCGGCTCTTACGAAAGTTCTTCCTTCAAGCGCAAACTCCGTATTCATAGCGTTCCAAAGTTTCCTTCTGACCCGACGTGTCTGACATGAACGGTTCCTGTTGACCCTCACGTTAACAACTAATCCATAGCATCCACTGGCAGTTTGTTACCCATATTCATGCCTGACTTCGCCGTGCTTTAGGCATGTCACATCTAATGCCGTCCATTGGATGGATGAAACAATTGGAGACGGTTTACTCGAAAAGCTTCAGTTCCAGTTGCACGTCGGTCGCACACTCCTTTTTCCGTCCGGCCGCGTCTTCGGCATCGCCATACTGACAGGCACGACGACATTGACGCGATCCTTTTACGTGTCTTACATATTATATTGGCTTTGTAACCAGCCAGCCTGTCGGGCCTTTATTCTACCCACCAGTCAGGCACCTCCCTCCCCTGCTGCACTTTGACGCCAACCCGACACCGCCGATGCCCGGTTTGTGGACACGCCAAGATCAGTTATGTGTTCCTTTCCTTCCTTTTCTTCTCTATCACAGTGACTATCGCAGCCCAACACTTCCCACCGCTTGTCTTTCGGTGAGCTATCTTTCTCTTTGGCAGCTGCACATCTGACCAAGCTTTCCAGGCATGCTTCACGCTCTCTTGACCTATCGCGTTGTCCGAGTCGTCGGCTCACTCATTCACTCTTACGTCGATGGTTATGAAGCCCAGTACCCTTTACAAGCTGGATGTCCAGATGGGTCCGAACCGTCCGATGTTGTGGTTGGTTTATGGCAACGGTTTATGGCAACCGGGCTGCGGACCTCCGTACACTGTCCATCCATACTCATGCCAGTAACATTCTTTATACATCCCGAAGCAATGAACTGGTTGCGAAGCCCCGATACGTCGGTTGTCTCTCTTCCAGCCCATCCTGGGTATCGGTCAACGCAGGAATCAAGAGCACGGCTTGAGCATCTTTGGTCATGGTTCAGCGTATATTGGATTACTTTGCATATTCGGTCTCTGAAGGCAACGAAATACATTCTGTATTACATGAGATTCACCGACCGTGCGAGTCAGATGGTGACCGACGACGTTCGAGGAGATCTTCGATCTGCCCCATGTCAGTCGACGATACCGCACATCCACCTGCACCATCGCGTTGGCCGTCACGAAAAGGCCCCGGCCGGTGGTTGAACCCAACAGGGACTCCAACTCTAGTGTCCATAGATTTCCACCCCTGACACAAGAAGTACACGTCTGCGGGATCCGACCCTAACCGGATGTACCTTACATCATGAAAATGGGGCACCAGGGTCTCAATGCGGAACCGCGTCATAAGCGGATGTGCAAGGTGCCTCATCCTTGGGATACATAATTAGCAAAGACGCGCCTAAGAATGGCAGGAAAAGGACACACAGAAGAACGCCGCCACGCTTCCGCCCAATACTCTTCGCCGAACGGAGACGGCGCCGAGCAAACTCAAACACGGTGTGGCAGAGCCTGAGATTCGCCTCGACGTCTTGGATATGGTTCCCCGACGCGACAACGGCCATATCGGAGAGGACAACATCGACTTTGCCGTCGGGGCTATTGACGTTTGCGATGAGCGCCTCGTGGATGAGGGCTTCCGCGTCAGGCGAGAGAAAATCTGCCTGGATGCGGCGCACACCGCGGATGGGCGACACCTTGAAGAGGTCCATGGCGACGATCATTCCGCGGCCTTTTCCCGCCTCTTCGTCGTCTTCAAGGTCGAAAAGCTTCCGCGGGTCGAAGATGTCCTCCATGTCTTGGGGATCGAGGTAGTCGGCGTCGTTCTCGAATTTATGCAGTGTGCTGTCTCCATCCAGAGACCTAGATCTGAGAGAAAGGCTTTGAGGGATGAAAATTGGCTGCGGGATATGCCAGCCTAGTTTGCCCGCAGCGACTTGGCTCCATCCGCCTGGTGCGGCCCCTAGGTCGATGACGGTATGAACATCTGAATGTGATAGAAAGCGACCCCATTTCGCCTCAATTTTAAGGAGTCTAAACGCAGATGGCGATCGGTAAGAACGGGAATTCGAGAGCCGTCCTTTGACATTGAGATTTTCGTACTGGCTGGCAACCCAGGCAGTCGTCGATTTTGGTTTAGCTTTGTACTTGGCGAGAGCTATTGAGGTGGGGCGGAAGAGCATGCACCGTCTGTCCCGCACGCCGTCACCGTTGCGGACGTTCTTGAACCGCGTTGACGAGAAATATTTTGGTGTTTGGCTAGAGCCATAAAGACAAAGACTTCGGCGACTGCCGCGAGCTGCCGCGTCGTCTTTCGGATCAGTTGCGTGTGCTGTCCGAGGTTGTCCGCCACGAGGTTAAGCGCCGAGCTGAGCGCCGCCGTTACATCGTGCTCCTCCAAAAATTGGTGAGAGTATCGCTTTCTAATTACTCACACGACACCATTGACCAACACTTAGTAAGTACTACGGCATTACCAACCATTGACAGGAGATTCATCATCGTTCGAGACTTCGAGCCAGTGCATCCTGATCCTAATCAGTTCACAGTTTACAATTACAAAGCACCATAGGATTATTACTCAGCGCGCGAAGTATAATGAGGCGAGGCGAGGCGAAATCGTGAGACCTCTTAATTCTTTGTTGTCAACTTTTTCCGATGGTCCTCAAAATTTACGGTACTGCTACTTCTCCAGGGCCGCGGCGCATCGCGACCGTGCTTTTAGAAAAGAAAGTTCCTTTCGAGCTGATCAAGGTTGACTTTGCGATTCGCGAACACAAGTCTCCGGAATTTCTGGAAAAACAGCCCTTTGGTCAGATTCCATACATCGTGAGTCGCGGTTGCCTGGTTTGTGGCGCGTTTTACTCAGTCGATGCTTCACGATAGGACGATAACGGTTTTATCCTGTATGAAAGCCGCGCTATCTGTCGCTACATCGCTACGAAGTACGCCGACCAAGGAACGAAGTTGATCCCGACAGATCTCAAGCATAATGCTCTCTTCGAGCAGGCTGCCTCGATCGAGGAAAATAACTTTAACCCCTATGCCATAGCTGCCGCATCCGAGATTCTATCCAAACGGTACGTTCACCAAGTCTCTCCAGAATATTACAAGATCGAGCTCATCCTTTCTATATTAGTCATCGCGGATTGACCCCAGACCAGGCTGTTTTTCAGGAGCATATCAGGAATCTAAGTGCCAAATTGGATGCGTACGACACCATCTTGAGCAAACAGAAATACCTTGCTGGCGATGTAGGTCATTTACCCCTTCCCCCGGTATTTATATTTTTCTGATAATGTTGAACACTAGGAAGTTACGCTAGCTGATCTATTCCATCTCCCCTATGCCGTCCTGCTTGCAGAGGCTGGAAGCAGTATCATGGAGGCCAAGCCTAATGTTGCGAGGTATGCAGCCTCAAAAATTCCCCTTCATACGTTAATTTCCAATTTCAAAGGTGGTTCAAGGATATCTCCTCCAGACCGTCATGGGTATCCGTCAGGGAAGGAATCAAGAGCACTGCTTGAGTTAAGTTCTTGTAAACCATAGAACTCGAAGTATGGTAAAATGCGATTCACAATCTCCGCCTGTGATTTCTGAAAATGCAGTCGCGCTTTACTCTCAAGGCCTTTTTCACGAATATTTTATCTCAGCACAATCTCCCAGATGAATTTACTCGTCGCTATATTCCTGAAGCTCTACCCAAGGGCTTAGTTCACCCGCCCACCTCGAGGTGTTCGCAATATCCATTGCTCAAACCGTCCCGTTCCAACTAACCTAGATCAACTTCCGTAATGGCAAACATGTGAACCCCATATGCCTCGATAAGCAGCGCTTATCGGGAAGGAAGATCTGCTTCAGAATGGGAAAGTTCGCACCCGGAAAGTTACACCACGGGGTCCGGAGACTCAACTTTTCTTGATTCGGACTCTTTCATGGTAATCCTCCTTTCGACGTGCTCACCGCGCATTGGCTGCCTGTAGACGAACTTGTTCAGCGATTTGGTTGGATCTCAGGTTACGAAGCTCAGGACCCACGATAGACGTAGTCTCCCCCGGGTCTTGACAGGTACTGGGCAAGGTTTCCAGGCGTGTACGCCACAGGCACATTTTCCGATCGTCAACTCTAACACCTGAAAAACACGACCTGGAGGTGCTTTGCACGAGCGCCTACCTTACCTCACCTGTGACTACGGACGGCGCCTGATATCTACGCAGGCCATCATTTCTGATCATGTCTATCAGGAGCCTCCTTGGCGTCAATACTCAGATAGGTCCAGAAGAGCTTGTAGGGGAGGGTTCTAGAAACATGCAGCTTATTCACCTAGCTATCACGAAAACTAGATGGTGTGAGTAGTAACCTCGTGCTAGTTTGTTTTATCTCTTGGTACTTTCTGAATACCGAATGCACCGCACCAGCGCCTATGCTCCACCTCATGGTTGCGGGTAGGCTGTCGCTGTCAATCGAAATCGTTTGTTCGTGCAAGACGCCACCGCCAACAGAATGAGTTCGTACACGAGGGAGACACGAGGCAGGAGAAAAACCGGTGAATAGCTCAGGCGTCCTCAGCGTCATAAATGGTTCCTTACGCAAATAACGCGAAACAATTCGAACATGAAAGACGCCATTACCCAGCTATGGATTGCCAGACAACCCCACCCTACCAGCCACTTGAATAACCGAACGAAGTGAGCAGTTCATTGTGCATTTTCTCTTCAGTCTCAGAGACTGACATGCTATGCGTCTATCAGATCATCGAATCATGGTATGCTCTTGATTAGAATTGTTCGATGGCTGCTTTGACTCACAGCTTTCCTTGTCTGAAAAGGCTACCGACCAGACAATCGCGATGTTCAAGCCTACACCGACGGAAGTTACCACGAAACACTTCCGGACGGTAGAGTGATCTGTAACTACGGTCATGGACATTGCGAGGACAACGACTACACGTTCTCCTGCAGCAGGGGTTCTGGTCAGATCGACATAGATGACAAGATGGCCGATTTCAATTCGCAAATGGAACAGAAGTATGGCGCAGGCCGCGGGGTATGTACCTGTCTCTATAAGGCTACATCTCATGCGGCTCATCCACACGCACCCCCTACAGCCCCGTGTCGGTTCCTCGAGCAATGTCTCGAGAAACGGTCGTAGGAGGCGCTGATCTCCGGGCCCCCGGCGCATCCGTGCAACGTTATGCCTTTTTCTACGAGTCGTGTTCTACATCGATTTATATTTGCTCAGTCCAGCTTAGTCCTAGCCTCGTCTTTTGACTCATGTATTCCTCCTCCTCCTACAACTGGCCATTTGCTTACTCCACGAATACACTTTAAAGGATCTATTTACTGAGCCCCAGATCCACCCTCGCGGTTTCCGTCCAGTAACTCGAATCGACACAATTTCGTGATGCGGCCAACGTGCTCTCCAATATCTTGCTGCCACATTCCATACCACAGGATCGTTATCAGATCCGTAGCCGCAAAGGAGCGTCTGGTTGAAGCCTTTTATCATCGTTGAAACTGCGCTCGAGTCAAGCTCGAGTTATGCGATTCACATTTTGTCGATTCTGAGCGTAATCATGTCCCCCGAGTCGTTGCCATTTTCCTCAAATAATCCACGAAGGCTTCGTTCATCCCGTATTGACACTAAAACCGTCCAACTAGACCAAGTTATGCATTAGCGAGCATCTCAAATGGAATACCAAAGACTTTCGTCGTGCGAGGTTATCATGATATGGAGGTTGTAGGCTGATAATACTCCTTCATATCCCACCGCAGCGCATCTCGCACCTCGCGAACAATAATGATGCAGAATCGTTGAAGATCTGAGGTGCAGGGGCTAACGGGCGTGGTTGAGAACGGCAGCGGCAGCAGCTGGTAAGTTTAATCTGCCAAGTCGGCGGAGTGGGTGCTGATGCATGATGCTTGGTGGGTGTCCTGGGCAGCGGACGGTGCTTGGGTAGAGCGTGACCACTCCTCCGAACATTCGCAATAGCCCCTGCAGCCAAGACCACCTGCAATGGCAGGCGTCTCGGACTATAGGGGCTAACGGGCGAGGTCGGGGAGACGGCAGTAGCTACCTGGGTGACGTCGTCGCCGTCATGGAACAGCATATGTGGCATAGTCGCGTTCCAACCGGGTGATCCCGGGTCCGGGTGCCGAGGGATCGCGTCTGAGGGGGGGCAAAGGTTAAGAGCAGGGGGTGGTGGGGCTAGGGATGCGGGGATGCCAGAAAGGGGGGGAGATACGATCACGGTTCTCCCCATCTTGGGTCTTCCCTGGTGCCCTGAACTGGTTCTTGTGGTCGTTCTGTCAGGTGGGCTTAGCTTGCGTCATTCTGGCTCGGCAGGTTAGTGGTGAATGTTCGCCGGCCCACAATATTCTGTCTGGGGAGGGCCCATGGGATCGATAGGCGGTATCAGGGGGGTACAAGGGTCGCCTTGGCCGTTGGGAGCAGGTAGAGATGATGCAAAAATAAAGAAACAATTTGTGGAGGACAAAAAAAAAAAAACAGAACAATGTAAAAAGACTTACTTTTTGTGAGCTACATGCGAAGGATAAGGCAAGCGTAGACCACTAGTAAGTGCTGACTAAGCCTTAGTCAGCCCGTCTTGGTGGCGGCGCAGATTCTTCTTTCTCTCCGCGTTCATCATTTTTCGTCGACCGCGACCCCTCCTCGCGTACAGAGACTTGGTCTTGCCAGACAGGTTTCTTACTGAACCATTTTATTTATTGATCTTCTCACCTCTCTGTGCACGTGTAATAGGCTGCAAGAAGCTTGCCTTATCAAGTTTCACGCTGGATAGGTGTGGGATGATCTACAAGATTCTACGAGTAATCATTGAAAGGAGTGTACAGGTCTCCCACGCAGTGTGCTGACAGGAGGTTCTATCATTGTTCGGAGTTAGTGCGTCCTGATCACTGTTGCAACTTAGTGAGCGAAACACAATAAAAGGCTCAGGCTAAATCGTCAGACCTCTCAATTCTTCGTTTTCAATCTTTTCCAATGGTCCTCAAAATTTACGGTGCTGCTAATTCTCCAGGACCGCGGCGCATCGCGACCGTGCTTTTAGAAAAGCAAGTTCCCTTCGAGCTGATCCAGGTCGACCTTGCGAATGGCGAACACAAATCTCCGGAATTTCTGGAAAAACAGCCCTTTGGTCAGATCCCGTACATCGTGAGTCGCGATCGCCTGATTGTGTGGCGCGCTTTACTCAGCTGATGCCAATCACGATAGGACGATGACGGTTTCATCCTGTACGAAAGCCGCGCTATATGTCGCTACATCGCTACGAAGTACGCCGACCAAGGAACAAAGTTGATCCCGACGGATCTCAAGCAGAATGCTCTTTTCGAGCAGGCTGCCTCGATAGAGGAAAATAACTTCGACCCTAGTGCCGTAGCTGCCGTATACGAGATTCTATATAAACGGTACGTTCACCAAGTCTCTCCAGAATATTTCAAGATCGAGCGCATTCTTTCTATGTCAGTTATCGCGGATTGACCCCAGACCAGGCTGTTTTTCAGGAGCATATCATGAATCTAAGTGCCAAATTGGATGCGTACGATACCATCTTGAGCAAACAGAAATACCTTGCTGGTGATGTGGGTCAATTACCCCCTCCCCGGTATTTATATTTTTCTGATAACGTTGAACTCTAGGAAGTTACGCTGGCTGATCTATTCCATCTCCCATATGCCACCCACCTTGCAGTAGCTGGAAGCAATATCATGGAGGCCAAGCCTAATGTTGCGAGGTACACACCCTCTGAATTTCCCCTTCATATATCTCCAAGTTAATCTACCGATTTCAAAGGTGGTTCAAGGATATCTCCTCTAGGCCATCCTGGGTTTCCGTCAGGGAAGGGGTCGAGAGCAATGCTTGAGTCGAGTTATGGTATTCACACTTTCCACTGTGATATCTGAAGATTCAGTCGTGCTTTACTCTCAGCTCTTTTCACAAATCTTGTATCTCATCGCTGATTTCACTTGCTATTTTCCCTGATGCTCTAACCCGCCCACCTCGTGTTGCCAACGTCTATCACTCAAACCGTCCTGTCCCAACTAACCTAGATCAACTTCTGTAATGCCGAACATGTGAACTCCACGTGCCTGGATAAGCAGCTCTTATTGGGAAGGTGCGAAGCTTCCCATTCCAGAGCAGACTTTCCCGGAAATGGGGGTCCAGGGACTCAACTTTTCTTGATTCGAATTCTCCCTTAATGGTTTCATGGCAATCATCTTTTCACGTGCTCGCCGCGCGTTGGCTGCCTGTAGACGAACTTGTTCAGCTATTTGATTGCCCTCCCAGCATCGCAGGCTCTGAAGCTCAGGAGTAGTCTCCCGGTCTTGACAGATCCTGGGCGAGATTTCTGGGCGTGTACGCCACAGGCACGCATTCCGATCATCAACCTGCGTCGTGGGACTTGCAAAAGATGGAGGTGCTTTGCACGAGCGCCTATCTTATCTCACCTCCGACTGCGGACAGCGCCCGATACCTATGCAGGCCATCATTTCTGATCCTGTCTGTCAGGAGCATCCTTGGCGTCAATACTCAGATAGGTCCAGAAGCGCTTGCAGCCGAAGATTCTAGAAATATGCAGCTCAATCTCCTGCACTTATCAAGAAAGCTGGACGATATATGTCGTGAGTTTATGTACGCTACTTTGTTTTATGTTTCCGGATACGCCGAATGCACCACCAGCGCCTATTCTCTCGCTCATGACTGCGGGTAGGCTGCCGCTGTCAATTACGATCATGCAGGACGCCACCGCCCACGGAAAGAGTGCATACACGAGGGAGACACCAGGTATGAGTGAAACTAGCAGGTAGGTCATGCCTCCTCACTGGTGTCATGAATGATTCTTTGTGCAATACTTAGGTGTGAAACACATCGAACATAAAAGACGCAATCTCCAGCTGTGAATTGCCAGACAAACCCCACACTACCACCCCCTTGAATAACCGAACGAAGTGAGCAGTTCATTGTGCATTCGCTCATCAGTCTTAGAGACTCACCTTTTATGCTTCTGTTAGATCATCGAAATATAGTATGCACTTGATTAGAATTGTTCAATGGCTGCTTTGATTCACGGCTTTCCTTGTCTGAAAGGGCTACCGACCAGACGATCGCGACATTCAACCCTATACCGACGGGAATTACCACGAAACGCTTCCGGACGGTACTATCAGTGAATTGGATTGTGGTAAGCGAAGGTAAACGAGCTAAGCCAGAGGTGTACGACAGGTGTATACCTCTCGCTTAAAATACTTGAACACTGATTAGTAGAGTGATTTATAACTACGGTCGAGGACATTGCGAGGACAACGACTAAACGTTCTCCTGCAGCAGGGGTTCTGGTCAGATCGACATAGATGACAAGATGGCCGATTTCAATTCGCAAATGGAACAGAAGTATGGCGCAGGCCGCGGGGTATGTACCTGTCTCTAAGTATAAGGCTACATCTCATGCGGCTCATCCACACGCACGCACCCCCTACAGCGCCGTGCCGGTTCCTCGAGCAATGTCTCGAGAAATGGTCGTAAGACTCAGAGGCGCTGATTCCGCCCCCCGCCCTCCTGTGCTCCACAATGCGCCCCTGCGCAGCATTATGCCTTTTCTACGAGTGTCTTCTACATCGATTTATCTTTGCTCAGTCTAGCTCAGTCCCAGCTTCGTCTTTTAACTCACGTATCCCTCCTCCTATATTTCCCATGTTGGCTCCACGTTCTTAGCTACGACTAGCCATTTTCCTACTACTCCAAGAGAATACACTCCGAAGGATCTATTTACTGAGCCGACTGCCAATGACATGATGAACTGAATCGAAGCTGCTGTCCGCCGCCTTGACACATCCATCGCTTCTCCCTTTCAAAACCATCTTGACAGGCTGTCACTTGATCATAATGGCGAATGACGCATCTTTGGCATCCAGACTACGAAATGACAGCTGTGGGTAGTGTACCTCGATTCACAACCTTATAACCATCCTCGAATGAAGATGGAGAGGCGATCAGAGTACGACGTCGTTTACTTTCCAGTAACACTCCCTTGAAGATGTTGCGAAAGACACTCGCGTTAGCCATCTACCTTCTCATTCCATTCGCCCTGGCGCAGCCAAATTCAAATCCGGACACGCTCGTGAAGTTGCGTATTGAAGGCGACACTACTACGATCTTTGAAGGGCTTATCTTCACTCGAGGTCACGACGTTGAAACGGCCTTGGGCGGCAAACATCATTGCGACGGGACCAACCTGCACACATACCCCAAACCTGGGCCAACCTGCACGAGTGCACTTGATGATGCTTCCAAGCTTCATCATTTTGAGTGGGATGGGTGAGTGCGCTACATCCTGTTCTCTGAACGAAGATTGAATCGCTGGTTTTAGACCGTTCTTCCCTGAATTCGACGACTACCTTGTTTCGATCATCGACGGTGTGAACCAGACTTCATCCAAGTTCTGGAACTCGATTCTCAACTTCAACCATACACGTGGTGGCTGCCTGCAACAGGTCGCATTCTTGGACGAGGTTCTATGGGCGTTCGGCTTGTTTGAGGCCCCCGCCTTAAAGCTTGCAGGGCCAGACGTTGCTTATGTCGGCCAAGGTGTCAGCCTCACTATCACGGATGGGAAGTATGGCACCCCGGTTGCTGGAGCGTCCGTCGATGGCCAGATTAGTGACGCAAATGGGCATGTTTCCGTAACATTCTACAGCGCAGGGATACAAAAGGTGAAAGCAGAGAAGCTAGACTCAATTCGTTCGAATCGTCTTGAAATAGTTGTGGAACGAGGTGAGTTTCGGCACCAAGATGACTCCCGCCCGCCGCTTATACAATATTTTAAGAGCTTTGAAAGTTCCGAGCAGTTGTGGGGTTCCCCAGTATGGCTGGCCGGAGAACGTCCTGTTTTACGGAGATGAGGTCCAGGACACGGTATGACTCCACGATCATTCACGACACGCGTTACGATCAGATTAGATATGATCTCTGCCTCAGGCCTCCTTAGTATGTGATTTCTTTCATCACTCTTCTCATTCCATTCCTTTCGTCGTCACTCTTCTCGATTGATTTGCTCGTACGCTACGTTACGCATACGAATACCAGTTGTTTTGCTTCTCATCTCGCACATCGCTCTTATCTCGTCTTCGCTCGTTCGTGGTCGCTTGTTCGGTCCGGAGTCCCTTTGTTTTCCGTTCTCGCATCCTTTCCAGATCCCACACAGTTATTAGGTCTGTGTCGGGGGAGTAAATGACATATATACGCTAGGTACAAGATATAAATAGTCGTAAGTAAAGCGAGTGTGTCTGTCACTGCTGGATGCCACCAAATTTTCTGGAGAAAAATGTGTTAGAAACACGTCTTCTCCCATCTAAGTCATCTTTCT
>JABCKH010000411.1:0-16363 GCA_018851285.1 Lyophyllum semitale | reverse complement strand
TATCGCGACGGGTGCACCGCTCAGAGGGAGTGTTGGAGTTGACCGGCACACCCGCCGCGGCCCGTCGACCTTCCGAGGTATTTTTAGCTTCTTGTGAGCTTATTCATTCGCATCTTTTTCTTGCTGTTTAGATTAGCCTTTCGTCCTTATATACAGCCGTAGATTATCTTGTTACGATACGGAATCCATTCTTTTTGTCCATCATCATACCCCCGTCCGAGTATCTCAACAGGGACGAAGGCCGGGACAAAGCTGAGAAGACTCAGCGTAGAAAATTGTACTGCTGCCTCGGGGTGAGGATCAGCTTAACCAGAAGAACCTAGGAGTGCTGTGTAGTTAGTGATAGTTCAAACGAAGGTGAGATGTCTAAATTTAGATGCTCACGGTGCCATTGAGCAACATTGAATAAACACCGGTGGAACGGCCCGATACGACCGCCTCGAAGAAGTATTAGGTGTCGACACCCATGATGATCTCGTCGCCTATACCCCTTGAAATCGTTGACACCATCATCGAAGAGCTCGAGGACGACCACGCCACGCTGCGACTTTGCTCAACAGTTGCCCGCTCATTCCTTGTTCCGAGTCAAAAAAGTCTATTCTCCATCATCCGACTCTACGGGGCCCCTCACTGCCAGCGTCTACGCGACACTCTGCTGGAAAATAGTGATCTAACCTCCTATATCCGCGATCTCCACATCCATGGTACTGCATGGCCTGCACGCTCGAATCCCAGCTTCGCACCCCTGTTCCAACTCTTAGCCCATAACGGAACTCTGCAAACGTTTTCTAAGCACTGTCTGGCTTGACAGTCCTTGGGAGGAATTTCCGCCTGCAGAAATGGAAGCGCTGCTCAATCTTATAAGGTCGCCGAGTATCAACTCTGTATCCCTCATAAACACCTTTACTAAAACTTTCCCTGTCGAAATATTCGCCATGTCGCCAGCTTTGAAGCATCTAATCTTCTACGGGGAAGATATCTTGGCTATTATTTTCCCCTACGACGAGAATGAGCAGATCGTAAAGAGCTCCAAAACAATTCCGTCAGACATTTGCGCCGGCGCCATTGAGCCAAGACAGCTTGAATCGTTGACGACCGGGGGTCCCCGGGCTCAAGAACCCGTCGATTTCTTAACTTCCTCGCGCAGTCCACTCCGCATTTTGCAACTTCGTGATCTTTCGCTCTGCGGTGAGGGCCTCGACCTCCCCGATGTTGCATGGACCGCGATGTGTGCCGCCCGAGCCACGTTGACGAACATGTCTTGGGATTATCACCCTACATCACATTCCACCCCGAACCAATTCACAGTCCAAGAAAAGCCTATCCACCTGCGAATTCTCCGGAGTCTCCGCCATTTGACGTTAAGGCTCAAACTTGGGACACTAGACCACGAATTCATGATCCATTTCCTCCAGAAATCCGGTCTCCCTCCCAACCTCGAGGACCTGCGTCTCATCATCAGCGACGATTCCTCTCCTCATGAAGGGTACGGCGCAGAGCACGCAGACATTACGGAAACAATCAGTGACGATTCTGATTATTCCCTTTTTAACGAAGATCAGGGTGTGGCGTACGCGGAAGTTTTAGATGAAACACTCGCTTCCATCCTTGTGCACGACTCTTACCCGAAGTTCCGCTGCGTCGACATCACGGTTTATGAAAGAATCCACGCTAGAACGAAGAACAGTTACGCATCATCGTTCTCGGGCTTTTTCCTTATCTGAATGACACAGGAAAACTCTCAGTGACTGTCTCTCTACTCCCATACCGCTGACGGAGACCGACGTCAACTCATCTACTGGGTCACTTATTTCCAAAATCTGCACTATTTGATCGTTTATCGTTGGTCGTTTTCTTATTCATGTCTTTTTCGCCTTCTTTGAACTGGTTATGTGTTTAGATGGGAAGAGCATGGGCCATGACTGGCCTGACATTGTCATTTCGTTGGATTCACAGGAGCGCTGTTAGTGCTCAAATTCGTGGATTGGGATAATATCATAATGCTTGTAGGTCATTACGAATGATCAAGGTTTCGATCAAAGTTTAGACCACAATCTGGGGATTTCATTCTATGATAGTAACGGCTTCAATACTGGGCAACAGGGAACGCGACAGGTCACGGGGACCCTATCCCGCATCACATGCTCACATGCTATTACTTATCGATGGATGATCACTGGGAATCAGATCCATTCCGCAACCATTTCGACATTCACGACAAACCATGCCATTCAGCGAATTCAGTCAAGAATTAATCGACCTCATTGTAGACGAATTGAATACAGCTCTAGACCTTCGCCAATGTTCCCTTGTTTCTCCAGCCTTCCTCGTTTCTTGCCGCCGCCGCCTCTACGCTCACGTCAGATTGACCTCACCAGCCCAATGTGAACGCCTCAACGCTGTTCTTTTCTCGCACTCTGAGATCGTAACGTTGATCCACAGGTTTCACGTCTCCAACCAGGGATGGGCGCTCAAAAGTTCATCATTTGCGTCCATCCTCCAGCTCCTTGTAGACCGTGGGAGGCTCGGAGCCCTCTCTTTTAACGACAAGACGCGCGAACAGCTACCCAGAGGCGAGTTGATCTTTCCGAACACCAGCCCGATGAGCGATCTCTTCAAATCCCCACGATTGACCAGCATCACATTGGACGGAATTCCGCTGTGTGCATTCCCGATGGACCTCCTCATCGTAACGCCATCGTTGCAGCATTTTGCGTTTACTGGAGCGTGCCGTACTCAGTATTGCCATTTATCCTCCCGGTATTGTCGTGATCCTTTCCCATCCCCTCCTCCGGATTCGCTTATGGAAATGTTGGACAAGCGGGGTGACAACTCCAACCGCGTGCGGTATAAGGACAATCCTTCATCATTTCCATCAGCACCACATCTGACCTCATTGGACGCTAGAGGCCACCATTGGGATCGCCTGTTGGATCATATTTGGCCGAGCCTCTCGAAACTTCGTGCACTGAAGATATCAACTAGTAGTAAACACTTCCAGGTACCCCCTTTATTTTGGGAGTTGCTTGAATTCTGCTCGGAAACCTTGGTATCGCTGCGATGGGACGAATTTCGCCCCCGGCGTGGTGCGTCTATCATTCTCCGTACATACCGTCCCAGTGTATTCATGGTTTAACTTCACAGGATCCTATAATACTGAGCTTACGGAATTCTATCTTCCGCACAACCTTCGTCTCCTCATATTCTGCGAGCCCGAGTATGCCAATTTTCTGCATCTTGAGCTCTTTTCTGGAGATATCAGTTGCCTTCCTCGCACTGTCGAATATTTTTTTCTCATCTACCCAGGCGACCCTGGAGATGACACTTGCATGGAATTGGACGAACAGCTCGCGGAGATATTCGCCAGGGACGCGTCTGCGCACCCGTCTCTCAAGGGCGTGTATTTGACGTCTATCATTGATCATTATGACTTTGAAGAGGAGGTAGGCGAGGAGGGCGACCCATTTGACATTGAAGAAACACAGGAAGATGTGGAAGCCCTGCTGGAGTCTCTCAAAATCCCGGATGACCAATGGATGATAGAAAACTGTTTCGAGCTCTTTCACGAGACCGGACTGGTGAAGTGTTTGCGGGGAACTCGGGAGAAGATAGAGGCTCTATTGAAGGCGATCGATAACACTGTACAGGGGTAATCTTCAAGGTAGGTACCTCGTTTCACGAGTGGTCATGCTAAAAAATATGTTACGCCAGAGTATTTTCGAAGCAAAAGCCCACCACGCTTCTCCCATCCGACAGTCCTTCATTCTGCCTCAATTCCTGTAGGCTATATTCACCATCCTATTTTAAAATAAAAGCAAAAAAATGATGAACAACAGGGTGACGAGAATACTTGTTAGAACTCAACCAAGGAATGGAGAAAAGAATTCGTAAGCCACAACAGGACGCAGAGTCATCTTCACGACTCGCGCATGATGTGCATCGGTATCCACGCTCGAGGAGGTCCAACTAAATATTCTCCGTGGACGACGAGTGGATATTTACAGTCTACAGCCCGACATCTCGCACTCCGCCTCAAGTTACCCCCGCAAAATACCACCATATCACCGCCCACGGCCTCGTCTTCCACATCGAACACATCCGCATCCGCATCCGCATCCACATACATAACCGCACTTCATCCTTTAGACCAACTGCTCGAGCGGAACGGTCAGAAGAACCGACCCCGGTTTCCACCATGCGCCGCCAGCGACAAACGACGACAAGCATGACGGCGGGAGACAGGCGTCGGAGTCAGCGGGGGAGAAGAACCTGCCCACACCAGTGTCGGTGCCGAGAGTCTTACACCACTAGGCCGTTACACGATCCGTTATACTTATGCTATGAACGAAAGAAACTTCCATATCAACCCGAAGCGGGCACCTATGGCAGAGCGAGCATTGGTAATATCTAAATACCAACGAGTCGTGAACGCCTACCCGAAACAACGAGCTCGTACCCATTTTCGCGTGGCAGTCTTCAACACCAACAGTCGACTAAGGTCATGGTCTACGACAGCTACATAAGCATAGGAACGGAGAGTGAAGTGAAAATGTACATGTCTGATAAACGGGCGGATGGGCGAGATTGATCCTCGGCCCATATTGAAGAGAGCCTTGGGGGCCCTGCGTCCTCAATGACCGTAACTTCGGCACTCAGGCTGCGCGGGTTCGAGGATGATGGGGCCCTGGGAGCAAACTGCGGAGCCGCACTCATTCTTTCATTCGGAAAGGCGTTGGCGTCCGTTCCTAAGTCTCAGGTCGAAGGCGGCCATGGCGGTGTGGGTGGATATCCGAGGCTGTCTGACATGTCGGGTTGTAGATCCGACATGTGTACTGAGAAACGGACGGCGGACGGCGTGGAGCAAGCGACACTGTTGGATATGTAAGCAAGAACACTGAAGCAGGATGGACATGGACGTACCTTTCAACGACGGACTGTTCTCCTCGGCTCTTCGCCCCAGTCCTTATCCTACTCTCAACTAACCATTCGGAGGGACCTTATTCAGTATAATAACGCATCAGTCGGAGCACAAACACCAAGAGAATGAATACCGACTGGTATTAGATTAGCCCTCAACCGTAACCCGCCATCTAACAGACACTATTGCTATGGTCTCTGGCGCTCGTTGATGTCGCTCTTAAAGAGGTGGTTCGAGTTCACTAGAGTTCAAAGATTGAGATCTCGAAGCAGGACGATGGGAAAAGGAAACATACCATTGGTGTGATCAACGAGTTTTCCGTAGTTGAGCATTCAGTTTTAAGTGTTCAGAGGTATTCACTATAGAAAGGGAAGAACGAGTCAATATATGTTCGAGAATAAGAAGCAGGCTGTTGTTCATACCCGACGAATATCAGAGCCATAGCTCGAAGTGGCAGCGCCAATTCAGAGATGATCGATAAACAACATGGAGGACGAAGAGATGTGAGGTCGCTAAGGACGACAACGGAGGGGTTATCGTGGTGGTTGTCAATGTTCAAGTCAACGAGCTTTGTCGTTGTTGTTGACAACGATAACGATCACGCGGTCACTCTCCTCATTGTTCTACGCCTATCTGATGGCCCAGCTCTGCAAATTCTCTCGAGGCTCTCGATCTACTGTGCTGACACTGTGTTTTCATTTCCCAGAGCATTATTTGCCGAACGTTGAACCTACAAAGTTGAACTCGAGAGCACCTCTGATCAATCCAGGTACGCTTTATGAATACTTCATTGTTGCTCATCTTTATCTCGCTCCAGGTACTGATTCATGAGCGGTCCCTCAGCACGTCATTTCTTCGAATTGGACATTCTTCTCGCTGGAATTTGAAGGAACTGACTTGTCTCGACAGGCGCTCGAACTAAACTACCCAGTCACTGACCCAAGGCTCAGTGCCGCATAGTTACGATATTGTCGACGCTCCCGCGGGTTCCCCATCACGGTATATATCCCTCAGTCTTTTCTGATTATCATATAGCGCTAATGACCAGCCAAAAACAGTCCATCAGAGGCGGTAAGCGAAACACGCATCCACTCCATTATCTCGACCGAGTTTCGAGCGCTTCTCCGGGCTTCTAAACCCTGACGAGTGCACATTTATCAAGAAATATTAGCTATACCTCTCTCGGTGCCCGTCGTCTTACTTACCGACGACGACGACGATGACAATGACTCGACATGTGGCCGCCCCCTCCCCCCAGCAGTCCTGCCCCGTCTTGTTTTTCTGTATACATATTTCAAATTCATGCGCGTCCCCTCGATCTTATTTTTCCCGAGGCATTGTCACATCGCCGCCGTGACCCGTCGAAGCTTTATCCTCTTCCCCGCTCGTTGTCGTCCATGCCGACCCAGCTTAAGGTCGAAGTTTAGCAGAGCAAAGTTCAGAAATGGGCTTTGCTGCCTCCGCCTGTGCGGCCGTGCTGAGTTCTTAGCGTGACCATGAACGACTGGCATTCATGCCGTGTCAGATGTCTAGTGGAGCTATTCGGTTACAACATAACAGGTCAATTGATGGATTGCTGTCTAACAGATTGAACGGTAGAGGTCCTTTCATATGCATCGTGAGTTGTATTTACCATCTCGAGCAGATTGTCTCTGGGGTGTAACTAGTCTTCTACGATAGATCTATGCAGTCTTTCCTTCACCTCTTTTAATTTACGAGGATTTCTAACTGCTGGAGCTTGAGCTGTTGGAACTGCTGGAACTGCTGGAACTACTGCTGCTGCCCCATCCGCTGTTGCTGTTGCTGCCGCTGCCCCATCCACTGCCGCTGCCCCATCCATTACCGCTGCCCCATCCGCTGTTTCCACCCCATCCGCCGTTTCCGCCCCATCCGCCATTTCCGCCGTTTCCACCCCAATTGTTGCCGCTCCATCCACTACCACTACCTCCCCATCCACTACCACTACCTCCCCATCCACTACCACTACCTCCCCATCCGTTACCGCTACCACCCCAGCTACTGCCGCCCCAGCCAGCGTTTCCGCCGTTTCCGCCGTTGCCGCCGTTACCACCGTTGCCACCGTATCCGCCACTTCCCCAGCTAGAACCACTGTTCCCGCCGTTCCCGCCCCAGCCACCATTGCCACCGTTGCCGCTACCACTGCCCGACCAGGTGGCAGCTGCGGCTGCTCTCTGTTGGGAGAAGAAAAATATAAGCGAATATTATTAGTTTAAACGCATCGCTATATATACCTCAACGAGACCATTGTCTGCGATAGGAGCGCCCAAAGCTGGGGCGAAAAGAGTGATAGCGGAGAGCGCGAGGATGGTAAACTTCATGTTTAAATGAGTAGTGAATGGTTTATTGCAGTTGTAGATGCAATGTCGATTCTGTAAGTTGCGACAAGTCTTATATAGATTTCTGTAAAAAGAAAATGAAATTAGGTTTATAAAAATGGATACGGGTCGGCGTACCGCACTGGAAAGCACTGGCGCAGCAGTTATGTGAAATGGTATGATCAGGTCAGCTGCTAGAGACTACGGAATTGGAAATAAATTCGCAGCAGGAGGTGCAGCTCACGTGTCGAACTAACCTTTGAGCTGAGTACGACACGGGGAATGAGTTCAAGTTTCCCTTCTTTCTGTCAGTGTTAGGGATCCCGAAGCACGAGACGCGGGGTTGCGTCGTTTTGGGGTATGAGGATATCATGTACTGTACGAAAGTGTAGGGTGGCAAACCGATGGCGGTCCGTTACGCGCCTTGGTCTCAAATTAGTAACCCGATGGATCAATGCGCGGGATGCGTGTTAAAAATATTTGTGCCCCAGATGGACAGAAATGTGGATTACTGTTTCATACTTGGGGGAGGATTCGCCCAGGATCTAATTACCACAGGACCCCCCGTCGTACCCTGCGCTTCGCGCTTAAAACTAGGTGAACGACGCTACATGATAGGTACACAGCCAAATACTGACCTGCGAGCTACACTGGGGGAGGCGTCAGCGAACTCTCGCTCACACACGCGACATACGGACCCGCACAGAGGTGATCAACGCAGATCTATTCCGTGTTTCTGGCTTGACCAGCGCTAAATATAGACGAGGCTGGAAGACGGCGTCGAAAAAGTTTTGTTCATCCCGGGGCCGAACCATAACCTAGCGCTTAATGTTCCATATTCCTGGCGAATGGTTCATCCGGGCCTGTGACCGACCGAGAATGAGCTACGGGAAGTGTACGCCGTAAGGACATACTGTGTACAGGCTAGATCGGTGGCTCGGCGGAAATTCTAGCGATGAGCGATGAGCGAGACACGAAATGGAAACAACACTGGGAAAATCCTACTGTTGTTCCGCCTCCCCGTCTATCCGTATCCCCCCGTCGCCCAGCCTGACTACTCGACCTCCGAGGAGCTACGTGAAACATGGGCGCCGACCGTATTTCCTACATCGCAGATCTGTATTGTGATATAAACGTGTAATCAATAAGAAGTCAGAATGTAACAGGGTAGGAACTCACCCAGCTGCCTTCCAGCGAAGGGAAATGATCCATCTGTCCCATCGATAAGTACCAGCACATAAGCAGACCCGGAACTCTGATCGAGGTCTTCGGATTGGGGTCCAGTGACGGTCTAGTTGCCAGCGTAGTGGGTTCCCGAAGACGTCGGTGCTGGTATAGAATGCTGCACGGGGACGAGCGAGCTATCGGCAACCAGCGCCTGGTGTCAATTAGACGGAGAACAAGATTACTAGCATGAAAAGCGAGATATCCAGTGCAGCCAAATATAAAAGGAGGCTAGCTGTAGATTATGGTATCGACGTCGATGGGTAACAGCGAAATCGATCGTTTTGATCGCTGCCAACAACGACAAAGCTGTGCTTTCCCGCCGACGATCACGATCATTCCGGTCGCTGCTATGCTTCATAACTGTCATCTCGTCATTTCTTGACTCTAGGTAGTAGGCAAGTTCCACCGGCTGAGACAGGACCTCAGAAAATTGTGTGGGCTCCTGCTTCAGTGATGTTAATTGCGTTGCTGAGACGAGTTTTCCCCAGCCAAGATTCTGCACAATAGCCATGGCCGCAAGCGCTCTATTCGAGTCTTACTCACCTATGGTCCTTTTCTCGGGACCAAACAATTCGATGTTTCGATGGGGAGAAACGGACGCGCTGAACACATCGATTCGGCTCGGGGATGATTTATGTTAGTGATGTGGTACGATTCATCTTCTTTTTTCTACTGCTTGGCGCACCCTAGTCACTCTAGCACTCATGTAGACGAGATTCCTGTCCCTTTGTCTCCTCCGGAGCCTAACTTCGTGCCCCCCCCCTACAACTACTTTTGCTCGGAAACGCGCACCGGCTCCTCCTACACTCCCTCTCGCACGAGCCAGGCGTCGAGTTCCACAGATACAGGTCTCGTTATGGCGGGGGGTCTTGAGATATTCCGCAGTGGGAACGAGGCCAGGCGACAGGCTCAGCGAGTTCGCTGAACTTAGTTATAGACCTGTGGACGGTGTCATGCTCGGAGCATCCTAGAAGAGGATTCAAGATGCGGATAGCATTTACGTGAGTCTTCCTCCACGTCCCGTCCTCTTTTCATGGACTGAACGAAATATATAGGTCCAACTCCCATCCTTAGACCCCCCGTTAAAGCCGCCGCCGACCAGCAGCAGGCCCGATCCTTGCCGCTCACGATGCCGATCCTCGAAACCCTGTAGTCCTCGCCCAGTTTCCTCCCCCTCGCCGCTGTGAGTAGCATCACCGTCATTTGCCACCACCTCTCCTCTATACACAATCTAAGGCTGCGGCTCTTTCACTTGGCACCGGATGCGACACATCGTTCTTCCTGGTACAATTTCCTGTACGACGAGGCGACCAGCGTGCCTCCTCAGCTTCCTCACCCTGCGCAGCCTGAGTGTTGAGGTCTCCATCCTAGGTCGAAGATGCGCAATGCGGGCACGATCGGGAACCTCAACTAGGGCGTGTTAAGCCTCTCGAAGGGAGTTCGTCCCGAACAAGTTTTCATGGTACATTGCGTTTCTGCTTCGCTTCCTTTTCTGTCTCTACCTCCCCTGATGCGCGTGTATTCCATTTCCCTCCGCTACGTCCTCTCAACTATTATACATTTGATGATATTAGCATATACTGACGTCTATGGTATCACCAGGAGTATCGTGCTCGATTTGGGCGATGTCGCCGATATCTCAGGCTCCTTGTGTGGTCAACCTGGCGGTCTCCCCCCCGCTACACTACCAGACCTTATCAGCAAAGTGAGATTTTATGGATGTATAAGAGTCTTGAAATGTCTGAAGACGATGTTGACGTCTTGAATCTTGCCCAAGGTTGCGTCGACATCATGATTTGCGATGTGATCCATGGTTCTAGCTGCGCGGTATATGAGGAACGATTACGTATCGAGGTCAGAGGACTTTTCCCGTATCTGAATGCTACAGGAAAGTTGTCGGTGACTATAAAGGTACGCTCGTATAGATAGTAATGAAGACCGAGTGTTGAATACACCTGAATGGGCCCGATTTCCTGCTAGTTGGACTTGAAGGCCAACTGCAGTTAGTAAATTGTGCTCCACGACGGCAAATTCACCACTCAGGATCAAGTTCGATATTTGTCCTAGTCATTTTCAACGGAAGCTACTCTACAAACATGACCGCTGCGGAAATTCTCGAAAGCGTCTATTCAGACTCGTTAAGGATCGAACGAAGTACCAGAGGGCCCTCAAGAAAATAGGCACAAGGGCCGAGTTCAAAACAAAAACATCTGGGTACACTCCCTATTGACCAGTCCCCGAGTCGAACGAGGCGCCCATAGGTCCACGGTCTGGGGGTGATAGCCGCTACACTACCGGTCCCTATTAGCAGAAAATAAAAGTGAGATTTTATGATGAACGCATAGGAATCTTGAAATGGCAGTGACCTGAAGACGATATTGGCGCCTTTGGTGTGGTAGACGAGGTAGGGTACCTGGGGGCCCAGCTATGTCAGCTCGCCGAGAACCTCGAGGTGCGGCTATCACCCCCCGGCCCATTGGCTGGGGGAGCCTCGTTCGACTCGAGGACTGGTCATCATACATGGTGAGAGCCCTGATGTTTTAGTTTCGAGTCGAACGCTTTAATTCTTAACACGGCCGACTTTGTGTGCCCTTTTCTTGAAGGCAGGGCAATGAGGCCCTCTTCGATCATCAGTAGACTTGCGTCTGATTTATCTCTCCTAACAATAGTTAAAAAACATCCCTAACGACCGCTTTCGAGAATCTCCTATGTATCATCTTCGTAGAGTAGCTTCTGTTGAACGTTACTACGACATATCGAACTTGATCCTGCTGAATTTTCCGTCGTGGAGCATAATACAGTTGGTACGGACGGGGAACCTCAAGTCTGACAAAAATTGACTTGTGGTCAAATTTCTGGCAGGAGATCGGCCTGTTCGAACGGGTCGCAGATTGTTGTCAGTACCTCCTAATGACTCGACAAGTCACAACTCATATCTGATTACTGACCAGGTGTAACACTTTGGTCTACATTACCCCCGTAAGCGCGTACCGTAATAGTTACTGACAACTTTCCTGTAGCATTCAGATACGGGAAAAGTGCTCCGACCTCAGCGCGTAATCGTCCCTCGTATACCGCACCGCTAGAACCATAGATCACATTGCAAATGATGATGTCGACGCAGCGAAACATTGGGCAAGATCCCTGCGCAAGAAGGAAAGCTAAATCCGCATCCATGACTTTTGCGCACTTCTCCGTCCATGTTGAAAGGAAGATTTAGAAATTGGAATCGTTGCTGATAATCAGGCTGAGCCTCTCAAGATTCGGGGGAAGACTAGTTTTACCGAGCAGTCGGATCATGAATGCGGGGCCGGTCGTCCTTAGCCTGAGATGGAACGTCAAGTGGCTTAGATGCTGGAGGACTTGGATGTGTATCGGCTTGGCCTCGAGAGTGTTTTCATCTGGGAGAGGTATCAATTGTGGGAATGGTGCTTCAAGACATGTCGTACCGTTATGATAGTCCCAATACATGCTTGTTATGGTGCGTTGTGCAGCGCACATCACGTCCCAAGAAGCATCGAGGAGATCCGGGCCGTCGCCGCAGATAGAGAGTCGATGAAGTTGTGAAACGCGGAGTACGCTGCGAGAGGAAGTCAGGAAATTGACGAGCTGCTGAGCCCCATCGCCTCCGATCGTCAATGATTCCAGCTCTTTTGGCTCAAATGCAGCGAGCTGATCGGACGGGATTAATTGAGAGCGTATTATGGGGGGGCCGCGCTTGCCATATCGTAAGGTATCGTTCCCGCGGAAGACAAGATGTTTCAAAGATGGCGTCATGGCAAATATTTCAAAGGGAAAGGTTTTCGTGAATGTGTATTTGAGGGAGATGCGATTGATGCTGGGTGACCTCAAGAGATTGAGGAAGGCTTGTTTGTTTGTAGCCGGGAATTTCTCCCAGTGATGTTGGAGTCTGACAGTACTAGAAAATGTTTGCAGTGTTCCGTGATCTGCTAAGAGCTGGAACAGACGTGCGAAGGTAGTATTCGAGTCTGCAAGCCATGCATAACCCTGAATGCGGAG
Source organism: Lyophyllum semitale (assembly GCA_018851285.1). Classification (NCBI taxonomy): domain Eukaryota; kingdom Fungi; phylum Basidiomycota; class Agaricomycetes; order Agaricales; family Lyophyllaceae; genus Lyophyllum; species Lyophyllum semitale. Next base: position 3,862 of record JABCKH010000411.1, on the reverse strand, counting down.
ATTGCGGATGTAGAAGAGTATATTCTTGTTTTTCAGCAGAACGTTATACAGATACTGGCAGTCAGGGATTCCGGAGAGGCGGACGAGCGAGAAAAGCATTTTTTGACTGGGGCCGAGGAAAGAGCGGGAAACTGTAGAGCAAACTCGCAGCGTGACACGGTCGTCCTCGAGCTCTCCGATTATGCTGTCGATTATATCAAGGGGAATAGGCGACGAGATCATTGTGGATGTACTTGGACACGGTGAAGAGTAGGAGATACTTGAGACTCAGATGGCGCGAGCGGGCCTTGAGCGGGCCGTTCCCGCCCGTACTTGCCGCACTTTCCTTGGCATCGTCCTCAATGACGCCCAACGACATTGATCGTAGCATCGCCTCTTCTCGTTGTTGTTCTTGTTGCAAGCCCGCTCCTGGGACTTTCTTCTATTCAAAAAGTGACCTCCTTTCCTCGAGCCTCCTCTCTCTGAACCCTCTTCGCAAACATCGTCTCCTCTCCACCGCCGGGGGCCTTGTAACCCTTAAGCATTGTGAGACATCCGTGCATCGTCGACGCCGTTGGGGATTGTAAAGGAGGCTAGCAGAGATCGGTGGGAAGATGGTTATGCGTGATGTTATTGGAGTGCGACGTTCTTCCGTGCCAGCGACCGCATCAGCGGACCTTCCCATACGTTTGTTTCACTCCTTCCTCTCCCTCTTCCAGTCGTTACCAGCTCCGTATCCCACACCTAGAACCGCCCCCAGCGCATACCCGAGGGCGAGGTTGACTCTCCCTCGGCCCACGAAGTGAGAGGCGACTGTAAGTCTCGTCCCGTTTTCAACTGTCACTCCCTGCTGACCCCTGACATCGTTTCTTAGTACTTCGACATTTTTACGCTGCACTTGTGGAAGCAGTGCCAGAGGTGATCAAGAAAACAAGGAGCTGATGAGGATGGCGTGCTTTCGTAGATCATTTCGTCGAATATATGGTGCGCCCCCCTCCTTGATTTCGTTCTCGGGGACTGATGACTTAATTACAGAGACTCGATTTCTCTGCACGGACGGCGGCTGCTCCTTCACCTGGAAGCGATATATCTTTCCAGGCTGTCATCGCACGATACTCCCTCCTGGCCGCAATACAAGCTGACCATATGTAGCCCGCGAGACGCCCACGAGCGTGGCCTCCTTCTCTATCGCTGCTTCACCAGCATATGCCCAAAGCTTAAGCGCCGAAGTCGCGCGATATAGGCAGACAGAAGCTTCTCGTCGCAGGATGGTGCGTACAGAGCCTTGACGTTCTCTGCGGGTCTTCGTTCATAGCGTGTATGTCACAGAGTTGTGTTGCCACGCCTCATATTTTATCTTCACCTTTCCGTCCCTTCATCCCGTGGTGCGCTTGTCCCGTTTTAGCATATACTGACGTCTACAATTACAAGATGTCGAGGTCGTGGCTAACAGAAGCCTTTGGCAAGTGTGTACTATGGTTTCGTATATCATCACATCGTTTCTTTTCACAAGGCCTGGTAGGCCAAAACTGCGGGACGCCCGCAATGTCTTGGGCAGAAGTGCCTCGTACGAGGCGGGGGCCGGGCCCTGGTCCAAACTGATTTCCGCGTTTTTCCCCACTCCTGTCGATATAAGCTAAAATCTTCATATTTGATCTCCCAGACTACACACGGTTCTGTCCTCAGAGAGAAGACCTCCAACTCGGATAGAAACTTTCACGTGTACATGAATCTAATTAGACTGAACGGGCTCTATATGGAAGGCTCAGTAGTGTAGCGGTTATAACAGTCGCGTTATGCCTGTCGCCTCGTTCGAGTCGAGGACAGGGCAATCTTCGAGCGGTGGAAAACCATTGTTTTTTATACCCATGGCTAATTCTTCGACGGACGAGTATCTAATGTGTCAATGGTACCCTTAGATGCTATGGTAACGGTGTAGCAACCATTGTTCAGAAGCTCCCTGCAGCCGTCCACCATTACTGGGGGAGTGAGTGGCTTGAAATATTATTTTTGCCCTGCGAGCCTGATACATATCAAATTCGCAATTTTCCAGTCACGATGCCAAGATCTATTAGCCTCGTTAGTCTCGTGAGATTCACCTAGAGTTAAATATACTCGTATAGAGATAGAATACTTTCTATGGTAAGCCAAAAGATGCAGCAAAAGGAGATGGTCAGTAGTACCGTAATATGTCCCAGTCCCCGAGTCGAACAGGGCTCTCTGCTATATATTCTTCGTGGACATCGTGCACAAGGAACCGCGCGATGAACCGCTGCGCTGCTGGAGAGGTGGGGAGAAAGGAACAACAAGCGCTCAGAAGGCAGAATAAAGTGAAAATGTCTCGGTCCAAATCCGGGCTCAAGTTCCTAGGACGAGGCTTTGAGAATAAGCTCGATACATGTCGTTATAGAAGAGGCCATGCAGGCGGTCGTGAAGATGAGGTCGACGAGTTGTGCTGCTTTGAGCACATCCTTTCCTTCGAGCCGAATGCGCCGCCAAACCCACCCTATCAGCGACAAAGAAACGACGAGAAGCTCCGAACGGCAGCGGGGAGGAGTCGGAGTATAAGAACCCACCTACACCAGCGTCCGTACTGAAAGTCTGCGCGGACAACGGGGCGAAGTCCGGATGGACAGGATGGCCCCAGGGGTAGTGAGCGTTCGGGGGAGAGACATGCTCCAGCCCCAGCCCTAACCCTAGTCTGCCCGCAGCGTGCAAATGTCCCCAATGCAGGACGTGGCTTCTGGGAACGGCCGGAACTGCTACACAAAGCCAATGAAAGAAACCGGTCAGCTCCCTTACGCCCTATCAGAAGAAGCAAGAAAAGCCTCACCTCGAAATATAAATCAATCACCCCTAGCCCGCAAACTCAAACGAGCGCTTCCGCAAATGATCGTAGATCGCCGCACCCAACCACCGTCTCCAGATGAGCACTAGTGCCATACTCGGGTTACCAGCACCACGGGTTGCCTGAACCTCGCCTCGGCCTCCAGTGCGGACTATGTGAAGGACGGAGTCTGGGCCGCTATAGGCGCATTTAAGAGTGGCCGGAAGTTGGCCGGGGTGGGAGTGGGGGCGACGGTATTGGAAGATGACGGGATGACTGACTCGGGAGTATCTATTGGCGTACTAGGGACGAGGTTGGAAGGGGACATACCGAAGATCTTATGGAGTAGTTACCCTCGAGCGCTGGGCGCGCATTCCATGTCCATCCTGTGATTAGAAACCGGCGCAAAACGGAGCTCGGCAGCTGGCTGGAGTAGCGGCAGCGAGCGTTGCGCATTGGGAGATACTAATCTTAGTATTTGATGCTAGGATTAAGCGAAGAAGCCGTTGAAGGCGGCCATGACGGGTTTCAGAAGATAAGTGAGGCTGTGTGATATGTCGGGTTGAATTTTCGGCTTGTTTGGTGAGGGTTGGCGGCGTGCGTAGAGAAATAGAAACTGTCGGGAACATAAGCAAGAAAACTGAAGAAAGGATGAACATTGACGTACCTTTCACTCCTCGATACTTCTCCCCTAACCCTATCCCTCCACACTCCTCTCAGCTAACCATCATGAGGGACGCTATTCAGGATAATGACGCGTGAGTCGGAGAACAAACACCAAGAAAATGGATACCGACTTGTATCGTATTAACCCTCCCGCCAATAACCCTAACCCTTGGAAGCCATCGAGCAGACGCTACTCCAGTGCTCGTTAATGTCTTCTTAGCATGAATTACATGAAAGAGGAGGGTGTTGTGGTTCACTAAATTTCAAGATTGAGATCTCGAAGCAGGACAATGGGAAAGGGAAACATACCATTCACTGCGGGCATTGGCCCAAAAAATCTCCGATTTTTTGGTGAAAATATTTTGATCATATCGGTAATATGTTCACGCT
>JABCKH010000410.1:0-16411 GCA_018851285.1 Lyophyllum semitale | reverse complement strand
TAGAGCGATCAATGGCATTCGTCATCCGCACCTTCTGCCGCTCTACCGGCACCGGCTTCTCTAGCCGCCATCTACCCGCGTCGTGTACGTCATGCTGTCGTGTTCCTGCAAGTTCCAGAGGCTCATCGAAGTTTTCTATAGGACGCTCTTTAACAATCCCGACGCGTCGTGCCTGCTACCACAGGCGTCCTGCTTCAAATCGATGTATTCCCTGCCTCGGAGCCTCCATCTCCACAGGGACCGAGTTATCCTTTGGGCCCATCGGTCGGTTGGTCTATAAAAGCAGTCCACCGATTCGATCTGTTACGATACAATGAAGGTATGCCACCCTTTGTTCATCCTTGCGTTTGTTGATTAACCTTACACCCCCGACAGTTCTAGCTCAACACGATCCTGCACCACACGCATTTGGCCACGTAAGCGCATGGAACGTCAAACCATTCGAGAATCCCACTACAACATCGGAGGCTGAGGACCATTGTCTCGACCATCATCTCTCCCATTGCCCCGGCTTGTCCTCGCCTTCTCGACGAGATTCTCTAGCTCGTCCTTAGCAACGGGGTATTCCTCGTCTCCCCAGCTTCACGCCCTCGCTCGCTACCGGCGACGTCGATAAAAGCTTGGGACAAGCCACAAGCAGAATAAGCCAATACTCCCTGGATTCTAAGGCCGATTAGTCCACCTCGGGCGTCCACAGAAGATACTACCGAGCAGGCTGGATTGTGGCCTACGTCAGGATAAAGAAAGGTAAGCTTTCCTTCTTCTCCTTACTACATCCACCGTCTGATCGTTTGGCCTCCCCAGTTCATTTGCCTCTGCGCGCGGATGAGCAACACCAGCGACAGCCTGCACCCAACCTCATCCCGACTTAGCCGTCCTACATCTCCGCCTTCTATTCGCCCTCCGCTTGCAGCTCGGGTTTCTTGCCACCCTCATAGTCATTGTAGGCCAACCAAGCCGTCCTCGTCCTCGTCCTCGACAACCCGTCTTCGTCGCTGTTCGTGTTCGAACACCACTTGCACTTGCACTTCTGCTTCTGCTAGAGTGGTTGGCCATCCTATCCTCGAGCATGTTGAGAGTGTCCTTAACATTTGTACGGCCCATGGGCGGCGGACGGTGGGAGATCTGATTCGGGGTGGTATCGTTCTTTCGGTGCAGGATGAGTAATGGATGCTGTGCCTCGGGAATTTGGACGGGTACGGGGGCTGTTGTTAGTTTTCGAAGCAGAGTGGTTAGCCTGAGCATTCCCCACTCGAGTCGTTGTTCCGCTATCTCCCGCTCGAGAGGGCCATGGGTTGCCGGATGGGCGTGAAGTGAGAGTGGTAGGCGTGCTATACGACTGGCGTGAGGGGGCCAGTGAGGTCGAGATGGAGGGTGGCTGTGGACAGAAATTTGCAGACGCTGTAGACAAAAGCCCGAAGGCCGGATCGAAAGCAATTATGTATGTATGTAACTCAGTTATCACTGTCAAAGACTGTCTGTCAGGCTAGAAAACCAGAGTTTGCTACTTATGATGTTACTCTGCCTTCCTCCTCCTCCCTCACCTCGCCGTCATACCAAGATCATGAACGATACAAAATGCGAACTTGAATAATGTGACAAGCTCCAGTTCATCCACGATAGCCTAGGCTGGTTACGGGTGTTCGATCTTGAGTAAGTGTTGTGTGTTGAGCGTTTATAATTAGCGCTTCACATGCCCGGCACGGCCCGACATTCGGTACGAACCAGCCCGCTTCATGCCATTCACTTCGAATATGGCTAACGTCCCTCGTCATATCCTTATATCGCTCTAGACTTAGTGTCACGACCCTGGCGGAATTTCGCTTCTCAAGCGGTGTAGCGGTGCGATCGGACCGTTCAGGGCCGCTTAGATGATAGATTAGACTAGATGTAGACACAGAATCGGGTAGATAGCGCGCATTGCCGGGGTGTGGCAGTGCTGCAGAGCAGGTTGGCTGGCGAGTCTCGCTAGACGACACATATCCATACCACTGCGTTCCCCAGCACTGCGATACGCTCAGGCCAGATCTGCCTCCTCCAGCGGTGGTAATGATAACGACTCGTGTGGGCAATGCTCCCCATGCAACTTGAACTCAGTGCACAATCACTTTTTTGTTCGGAACGCCTGCGTTGGAGGCATTTCTCAGCGGAGAACGAATGCTCCTGGTTGGAAAGGAGACGGGAAAGGACGTTGGGCAGGACTCTCGGTCCAGCTCGGCTCCTGGTACGTTTCTTGTTTATTTTTCCAATGACTTAGCCTGACCGACATGCAGAAGCGTCTGAGCATGCACATACCGAATATCTTTCAGGTATATTCAGGTCCATACTGCAGCTTCCAGCTCGTTGAAAGCATCTATACTGCGTCAACTGGTCATTTTATGATCCAATAAAGGTATATAGCCCTTCCTTCACCCTAAGTATTGTCGTTCGTCTAACCATCTTAACAGCTACTTGACACCATCAGACCATCCCTTGCATCACAGACGGCCGTCCCAGGTCATGATACTGCTTCTCCGAACGCGACAACGACAATGCGAGTACGAAAACCACCCCGGACCACCTAGACCTCCTACATTCGCACAGGCGCCCCGACCTCTTATACCACACTCAGCTTTCTCCCTCCCCACTGCCGCTAGTCGTCCGCATTGGGGAGCAGACTCTAATCGCAGCTCGCCGCCCCAACGGTACCCCAGGACAAAGCTCACGCTAAACCGCACCAGATCCTCCACTAGTAGAGGGCTCATATCACGCGCCCCTCTCTTTCTTGCCTCTGCTACCGGCGATGCTGCTGAACGTGTTCGAACGGGCGGGGTGTTTTGATCCGGATCTTTATCGAACGATAGATGAGGGGAATTGCCGTGATTCTACGAGGAGGGCCGCAACGATGCTCGGCGTTTTTTTGCAGCTAGGCGGCTGTTGTGGACAGTATTCTGTGTTTCGGGCGAAGCCGTCAACAGCCTGCAGAATCTGGGCTTGAAGGCATGTTTATCTGGGTATGATTGTCGATACGGAGTGGAGGACGACGAGAAGAGCGTTGATTCCAAGGATGAGGACGAGCAGAGTCGACCGACTGTCCGCGTCTGGGTGCACGGGGAGCGATGGGGTCGAAACGGAGGAGCGTTTAGTTGATCGGGGACATATAAGGTGAGTTCCTCTTAGACCTTCCTGATTTCAGTTAATATTCTGACGACCTCCGCAGCCGACGACTCTCCGTTCGTCGCCTCCATGTTCTTGGTAGTGCCCAAAAATGTTCGATAGGTTTCTTTACTTTACTCCAAACCCGACCCGTGACTTCGAGGTGCCTAGGCCGTCTCCGCGTGCCCCCGCTGATCATGCACATATGATGTGAGATTCTCATTTTTTCTCGTAGGTACATACCCGACGTCCTCTGTAGCCATCGCTATTACCACTCTTCGGCTCATCGTGGCCAGCTTCTCGCTGGTTTCGACCTTGAAGAGGACTCTAAACGTACGAGCATCCAGGCCTCTGTCCCCCAGCCTTTTCCCCCGTTGGAGGATGAACGATCCGCCGCACGGGACACGGGACACTTCATTCGTTCCACGGCAGCACAAGAAGGGGAAGCCATCGAACTGACGATGTTCTGCACTAGAACACCAGCCAGAATTAAGTTCGGTGGCCCCAGGTTCCCATTTTGAGGACGAGGAAGAGATCAATTGTGATTGACGTCATGACATGGATGACTTTCCAGGTAAGCTCTCTTCCTCTTCGCGCGAGTGTATGATTTTTCACGCCTTTCAAGGATCGCGCAGTGGGAATAGTACGTACCGTCACGATGCCGTTCCCGTATTTACGGCGAGAATCATGTTGCTCGAAGCTTTGGTAAGTCCATCATCGTACATTATCTCATACGCTCTCATCACCTAATTATTGACTTTTTCAAGCGCGACATTAAATGTACAATGTTTTGGCCGTGAGCAGACCCTTATCCAACCTTCGATGCATCATTTAGGAACTCTCCTCGCTGAGTATGTCACCTATGTTCTCATGCGCTCTCAACCATGTATTGGCTTCACACTTAATGTAACTATCGTTCTGTAGATGTAACCTAGGACATGGTTGGAATTGGATTCACGCTGCTGTGGCTGCTGGAATTGCCGCTATCGGATTCCCTCCCCAAGTCCCTCCCCTGGTTCCCTACCCATGGACCCACTCAACTACTCACTTTTATTAACATTTTTGCCTTTGCCGCCATTTTTGCCTTTACCACCAATTTTACCCTCCTTTCCCCCTCCCCCTCCACCTTTTTTGCCTTTCGCACCAATATTACCCTCCTTTCCCCCTGCCCCTCCTCTTAATTTACCCCCTTTTCCGCCTCCGAGTTTCACAGCTGGTCCCCCACCTAGGTCCCCAGCTATTTGTCCGTTAAGCTCTCTTGACACGTTGTTCTCGCTGACACAGTTCTGTGGTACCACGGTCAGTCAACGTCCGACCAAGAATCGTAGAAGAATCACAATTACCTCACTGGTGGCATCGACCTTGCACGCGTTCGCATTCGTGCTGTCGACGGCAGCGGAGGTGCCTGCGACGAAGAGGACGGCTGAGATGGCGAATAAGCGCATGAGTTGCATAGTGGGAGACTCAGGAGAGTAGCGTTTTAAATTTGTGTCGCTGGGGAATTGTTTGATTAGCATAACGCCCTTTTATGCAAGTAGAAAACGTACTATACTTGTTTTGGCTCGCGACTGATAGACTGATAGATATGTCGTTAGTCAGGAATGGTGAGGAGTAGACAGCCCGAATATTGAGCATTGAAGTAGGGATTGGATGAATACGTAGTGTCAACGTTAACTTGCAGATTCCATCGCCGGCGTTCTGCCTATTCTGAACTGGAGAATGTTAGATTCCCAGAAGTATATAGCTTATGTGAATCTGCAGCACTTGCACTCAGGCTTCCTTACGTTGCACTTACCTAATCGTATCACGGAGCTGCACGTAGATAAATATCATACCCAGAGACGAAGTGGGAGAATCATTGAAGCCGCTAAGAGAAAGTTCTCGCCGTCGTGCTAAGATTTGAAGTTATGAGCGAGCATCAGAGACAGCTGGAATGCGAGGACAAAAGCCGCAAGCGCGTTTGTTTTCAGAGGCCCCCGGAAGCTCCTATGTATGTCCGGTCGAAAATCTGCCTGAAATCCACCTGAAATCCCCAAGCTTAGTGCCCTCAAATCCCCAATATCGACCGGGCATATCACGGAAAAACATACAAAAAAACAAGAGATTTTCCATACAAAGGCGAGATTTTTGAGCAGGACTCGGAGAGATGCGGCTTCGCATGTTTTTGCACCTCAAGGCCTAAAGTTGACTTCTCAGCCGTCTCTCAACGCGTTAAAGTGCGACTCACTCACGTTAACAACGGTCACTAGACCAGCATAGTTTTTGCCCTGGCTAGCCTGAAATCCCCAATATCGGCCGAGGTTTCGCAAGACCTCATCTCAAATCCCCAATTTTTCGCCCGGAGATACATAGGAGCTTCCGGGGGCCTGTTTTCAGCTGTGACCGGTACGGCCCGTGGTCGGTCCGAGTCCGCTTTCTCCTCCACACCTCCGCAGTCGAATCTCACCTCACGTCGATGCTCTCACACCACTCGCACTAGCGGCCCTTAGCCATCTCGAGCGGCCGTAGTGGGTAACTACTCTGGTGGGAAATACTGCGCATGCAGCCCAAGTGGATATTGCTAATTGAAAGGAGCTGGCGAAAACTTTCTCCTGGCCACTTCAATGATTCTCTAACGTCCCAGGCTGGTTAGTATATTCATCTATGTCCAGCTTCGTGATGGTACTAAAGGTAAGTTGCTACGTAGAGCAGCTCAAGGTTGAAGTGCGCACAGAGTTTATCGACGCGCTCCAGTTCAAAATCGAGCAAAGCGGAACGCGGACGACGGAAGCTTCGAGTTATAACCCTAAACTACGCTCAACTATTCCGCACATTCTGCACATCAGGTCGGCATCTAATCTCCCCATTTCAAGACTTGGTGCCGTCGCGTAATCTTAATGATATTCGGGTCTTCCGCTCCTCACTTCAAGTCCATTCCTGGCTAATGACATCCACACCACTTGAGAGAGACGGAAGGCGGAATGCTTCTAGTGCTATCCGGATCTTCCACTCCTCGCTTCAGGTCCATTCCTGGTAATGACATCTATCAGTCGCGAGCCAAAACAAGTATGGTATGTTTTTCTTTTGACTTGCATAAAAAGACCTCGCATTGAGCATACTACCCCAGCGACACGAATTTGAATCGCTACTTATACCGCCTCTCCTCTCACCATGCAGCTCATACGCGTATTCACCATCTCAGCCATCCTCTTCGCAGCAGGTGCCTCCGCCGCTGCCGTCGACAGGCATCTCTCTCGCGGAGGCGACAACGCACTCCCAGAAGCCGTGGCCGCGGCCGCGGATGCGTGCAAAGTCGATGCGACCAGTAGCGTAAGTTGGGCTGTTTCTTCGTGTTTTTCGGTCGGACGGTGGCTGACTGGTGACATAGAAATGTGTTAGCGAGAACAATATGTTAGGGGGGGTACCACTTTCAGCGGCACAAAATAAAAAAGTACTGAGTGTGCTGGCCAGCACGCTAGGCAACGGGCCAGTATGTAAGCAGTCTGAATCAAATTTCAATCATGTCCTTGACTGAACCTGCGTAAAGTCGATATCCTCGCTGTAAGTGGGACTGTTTCTTCGTGCCTTTCTATCGGACTTTGGCTGACTATGATTGCGCAGACCCTTCTCAGGGCAAAGGGGCTAGGAAGCATAATAGGCGCACTCCCAGATGGTCCTGTGGTATCCAGCTGAGGACATGATGTGAGCAGTCTGAATCGAATTTCAATCCATGTCCTTGACCTGCGTTTACAGTTATATGATAAGTCAGGAAATGGGGAGATAAGACTGTTGAACTCCCCCGAAATGATATTTTGTGTGTGAAATTGTGTCCAGACTCCACCAAGTAGTACTAGCGGCGATGACAATCCCAGACAGGCAGGTTGGGAGATTAATTAGAGGGAGGGCTATCGTCATCTATCAGAGCTTTGAACCCAAGGTTGTTAAGGGAAAGCGCCGTCCTGACCACAGAAATTGAGAAAAATGAAACAGAAATTCGGAGCTAATAGTGATAGCGATAGAATAGCTATCAATGACATAGAGTGAGACCAGGGTGCTCTACATATAATGACTGAAGCCCTCTCCTAATATTTTATATGCGGGCTCCCCGATCCACCAGACGCTCCTCAGTGTTCGCCCAACCACTCCCCATGCACCCATCCTACCCACCACTTCTGGAGGCAGACGCGGACCGCTCCGCATCGTCATTGTCCGCAGAATTAATACCCTTCTCCGTCCACCCTGCACATATCCCACGTCCAGGGCGCCCGGGTCCGTTAACAGAATCCATCCCCTGAATCTGCAGGCAAAGTCGGCGGCTCGTCCTGCCGCATTATTTCACACCTGCAACAAAACCAATAAGTATCGCTCTCCGCAAGACGCAGTCCCTAACATTCAAAAACTCGCCTTAAATTCCCTTCATTCGTCGTCTCACAAAGAATCTCTGAATGAAAAACGTCGACATCGAGCACGTTCAGCGGCATCATCCATCCTGCGCACTCAAAGCGAAATAGGATGAGCTCCTCGTGTGGTACGCAAGAACGAGGCACTCCTGCACTGCGTTGATCTCCGACAGAGAGATACAGCTGGCGCGGACCCAATGGCTCCTGCGCCAGATTGCCGTGGCATTTGTGGAACGAGTGAAGGCGGGAGTGACTCCTGCTTGAAGGATGGGGGCAGAGAGCCGAGAGTAGGGCCAAAGCGAGAAATTCCCCGTTGTGGATGACTTGCTGCAGAGGGGAGAGCGAAGCCGGCGTAGCATATGAGACGGTCGAGGGCCGTGTGCGGCAGTTCTAGGCCGCTCAGCGTGGCTTTCGTACTCGTGTTGTCGTTTCCGCGTTTCGGAGAAGCAGTATAAAAAGCTGGGGAAACCTCCGGTGACGCGATGGATTGTTCAATGGTGTAAAGTAGCTGTTAATAATAAAGATGGTTAGACAAAGGACGATAGCGTGAAGGAAAGGCTATATACCTACTTAATTAATGTGCGATCGACGCCGTATAGATTTTGCCAGTCCGGGTTGTAGACCTAGCAGCTACAAATATAGGCCTGATCATACCTAAGGAGAACAGAGAATTGGTGTGGTAAGCGGGTGCTCAAGGTGCTTCTGTACGACTGCGAGCTTATATCAGGCTAAGTCATAGGAAAAATAGATAGGAAACGTACCAGCGGTCGAACTGGATCGAAACTCCTGCCCAACGTCATTTCCCATCGTACTAAGATTTGATATTAAGAAAGGCCTCCCAGAGACAGCCAGAATGAGAGAAAAAGAAGAAGAATAAAGCAAGCGCCGGTTGGTTTTCCAGACAGGGCTAGGCTGGGTACCGTTGTACTAAGATAATCATGGACGAGAGAGCCAGAATGCGAGAATGCGCCGGCCGTGTTCAATGTCCGGCACGGCCCGCATTCGGTCCGTCCGCGAGTCTGCCATTGTCCACCACCTCCTCCGCGCTCAAAGCAGTCGAATCTCAGCTCACGTCCCTCTTCAAATTCATGACATGGCTCTCACATCATTCCAACTGGCGGCCCTGTACCTCTTGAGCAGCGGTAGTGGATAACGACTCGGTGGGCGAACGCTGCAGCCCAAATTCTTTTCTTTACTCTTTTGAGTTGGAGTTTCGGTTCAGCTCAGCTGCTGGTACGTTTCCTGTTGATTCTTCCAATGACTTGGCCTGATCGAAGCTTTCAGTCGTACAGAAGCGCCTTGAGCACCCGGGCTGGTAAAGTCTATACGACGTCGATCGCACATTTTATGGTCCAATAAAGTGCGTATAAGTATAGTCTCGTTCTTCACCCTGTTGTATCTCGTCCAACCACCCTTGCAGCTACTTTACACCATCCGACAATCCATGGCGTCACCGACAGCCGCTCCAGCTCGTGATACTGCTTCTCCGACGGCAAAACCGACAACCCGAGTACGAAAACCATCCCGAACCACCTAGACTTCTTCCTACATTCGCACACTCCATTCGATCTTCTCATATGCCACACCCATTCTCTCTTGCCTCTGCAGCGAGTCCTCGACAACGGGGAGCTTCTGGTTTTGGCCCTACTCCCGGCTCTCCACCAATCTCTCACCCCCGACAGCGCTAGTCCCATACGATCCTGCACCACACGCACAGCCGGTGGTCACCCGAGCGTATGGAACGCTGTAACGCTGCGGAATACCACTACAACACTGGAGGCTGGGGACCATTGTCCATGCGGCTCCTCGACCACCGTCTCTCATACGGCCCCATCTCGTCCTCGCCCTGTCGACAAGGATTCTCTAGCTCCTTATCAACGGGTTATTCCTCGTCTCCTTCGCTCCACGCACTCGCTCGCTGCCGGCGACGTCGATAAAAGCTTGGGACAAGCCATAAGCAGAATAAGCCAACGCCCCCTAGATTCTGAGGCCAATTAGTCCATCTCGGGCGCCCACAGAAGATACTACGGAGCATGCTGGATTGATGGCCTGCATTCAGGAACGATGGGAAGACGGATGGGGACCCGATAAATCTTAGAGGAGGCTGGGGACAGTGAAGTCCGACCGACGTAAAACGTCAGAATAACGCAAATTAAGCTTTCATTCTTCTCCTTACTACATCCACCGTCTGATCGTTTGGCCTCCCCAGTTCATTTTTCTCTGCGCGCGAATGAGAAATACCAGCGCCTGCCCAATATCGACAGGTAGCGACAGCCCGCATAGCCGTCCTACATCTCCGCCTGCTATTCGCCCTCACGGTCATTATTGACCACCCCGTTCGCCTCCTGTTCGAACCACCACTTGCGCTTGCCCTTCTGCTTCTGCCAGAGCGGTTGGCCATCCTGTCCTCGAGTACGTTGAGAGTGTTCTTGACATTTGTACGGTGGCCCGCGGGCGGTGGGCGGTGGGAGATCTGATTCGGGGTGGTATCGTTCTTTTCTTTTTTTTTTTTCTTTTTTTTTTGTATCGTATTATTCTGCGAGGGGCGCAAGGGCGCCCATGGTGCAGTTTACAAATGGACAGGTAGTTACTTTACAAGAGCATCAGAATACTACGTCCCCCCGCTATGCGGAGTAAGAACGAGTCGGCATATCCAATGCCGTTTTAGTCTGACCTCCCCTGTTACTTCCTGCGTTCGACTGGGGTATCGTTCTTTCGGTGCAGGATGAGTAATGGACGCTGTGCCTCGGGATTTGGACGGGTACGGGGGCTGTTGTTTGTTTTCTAAGCAGAGTGGTTAGCCTGAGCATTCCCCACTCGAGTCGTTGTTCCGCTATCTCCCGCTCGAGAGGGCCATGGGTTGCCGGATGGGCGTGAAGTGAGAGTGGTAGGCGAGCTATACGACTGGCGTGAGGGGGCCAGTGAGGTCGAGATGGAGGGTGGCTGTGGACCGAACTTTGCGGATGCTGTAGACAAAAACCCGAAGGCCGGATCGAAAGCATTGATGTATGTATGTAACTCACTTATCACTGTCAGGCTAGAAAACCAGAGCTTGCTACTTATGATGTACTCTTCCTTTCTCTCGCCCTCTGACCGTCCCTAGTGTCTTTCATCCCTTCAACTCTTTGAGAACTTTGAAGGACAAGTTTACTTTCTTGTTAGGTTCAATAATTATCTACGATCCCTGGGCTTGATAAGATGACACTCATCCAGCTGCGTGGTAGGATGACAAGCTGCCACATAGGGCGGCATGGCAGAACGATGTCTTGATAGGAGTATGGTAGGAGCATGATTTGAGAATTTGAATCATAGAAAGGGGTCTTCGTTCTTTCACACCTTCTTCGCACTACATACTCAAAGGTATGAACTATTGATCTCTCTAACGGCTGCTTCTGAAATATGATTAATTCCCCAGTTTATCAAGGCATAGCAGTGTCAAAGATTGTCCCATCATGACGATCCTGACTTGATAAGACTTTGCAAGATGATCAAAGAAAACCCAAACCCAGATGCTTTTTCATTTTCGGACAGAACACTGGCCACGCAGCTGAAGTGTGAAGCTGAACGCGAGTTGGCTGAAAAACGACGGGCGCTCGCCGCTATCACAACCGGCGTGGCGGAACTTCGTATCGTGCCTGCACCTCTCGCAGAGCCTGACCTAGCCGGAACAGGCCTAGGGCCTGAGACTCGGAGTTGTTTGGAGGCTGTCCCAGCATGGTTCGGAACCATTCGACTTTCACCATCGTAGAATACTACTAGTCTCTCCTTGAACATCGTTGAGTTCCTCCATTCTACCAAAAATGAAAGCGAGGCGGTTCACGTATCCCGCGGCGTTCGCGCCTTCCTCGGGCTTCTACGCGCGCTACCAAATTACATCCAAGGAGCACATTGTTCAAAGTATCATCGCACGTTGTTTTGGACACACCGCTGGTTGAGTCACGGTGGTAAACTTGAGCCCAAAGCGTGGCGTACGTTCGACGAACGAAGGTGAACTCGAGAAATGATTTAATCGATACGGCGATGATGGTTTGTGTTATATTACGCAACCCGCTGCAGCACGTTCAAGGATGAGCCTGTGGGAAGCAATTCTTCAGCGAGAAGTCGGAAGTGCGCGGAAATCTCGACGCAATATTGCCAGGGCGATCTTAGCATGATTGCTTGGTGTCAGTATTGTTATTACCCTCAGCGCCGATAGTAAATGTCACTAGCCCATCGATATCACCGTCATCTTGACTAGTACTGTCTATATAAGCAACCTAATACTATACGCTAACAGAAATCTATAATGCTAATCAATAATTATATTGTTACCTCCATAATGACGGTGTTGTCTAAGTCTATCAGTCCCCAGAGCCCTCCTACCCAGTTATCCCAGATTCCTCGCCCCAGCTATACCGAGACTCAGCCCTCGCACGACCTCCAAGGCTTTCTTCCTCTTCTCCTCAGTAGCGCCGCCCATGGCCGCATCCCACCACCTCTCCGCCTCGGGAACATCTCGCCATCCTCCCTTGAACAAACTCTGCAGCGCCCTCGTGCTCCCCCCCGCAGGCTTTGACATCACCGCCTTAGCCTTCACCCAATGTGGAGGTGTGTTGTTACGCGAATACACTGGCCCACCCGCGGGAGGAACACCGAATCCATTCACGGCGAGGACGAGTGCGGGCGGAACGGTGATGCGTCCGATCTTGAAGCACAGCTGGGAGACGACGATGGTATGGAGGATGGCACCATCGGGCTCGGGCTCGGGCTCGGAGGCGAGGGAAGCGGCGACGGCTTTGAGGGCATGGGTGGTGGTATCTGGGCTGGGGGCGGTGCCGTTGGGGGTTTCGGAGGTGGGGAATGGAGTGGTCGTTGAGGAGATTTCGTCCGCGGGCGTGCGTAGGGAGGCATTGAAGAGTGTCCCCGTGGTTCCGGTGCTAGGTGGTGTCGTCTGTTCAGGTGCTTGGTGCGGCTTTTTGCTTTTCTTGGACGGTTTCGTGACGACCTTGGCGAGAACATATATCTGGAGGCATGTTAGTGGGGATGGTGGATCTGGGTTTGAGGGACGCACCCATTTTTGGTCCCAGGTTGCGAGACTCATTCTGACTTCGTATGAAGCCAACATGGGAACCTCGCGGATAAAGTTGTAGTGTGTGGCTGGGAAAGTGTGAGATGGAGGGCCAAGCGTAAGTGAAGAAATACATGTACCTGCCAATGCTATCCACCCTCCTGCACGAAAGAGCATCGGGAACATATTGATCGCAGCTTTGAACCGCGCAGAATCCATCGTCTACACATTGGTCAGAACCTTCGAGGACAATGGCAAGCGCTACAACTCACCTTTGCGTAGCTC
Source organism: Lyophyllum semitale (assembly GCA_018851285.1). Lineage (NCBI taxonomy): Eukaryota > Fungi > Basidiomycota > Agaricomycetes > Agaricales > Lyophyllaceae > Lyophyllum > Lyophyllum semitale. The sequence continues at coordinate 3,565 of JABCKH010000410.1, read as the reverse complement.
GAGTTGCTCAAGTGGCCGTTGAAATCACTGTCGTCAAGACCTGTATTCGAGTCAGTTGAATGAACGAGTCTCCAAAATATTCGCCTCACTAGCCCATGAAGTGTATTTGACCTTAAAATTAAGTGGATCGGCGCCAACTGGACAAATGCTATCGAGCCACTCGTCCTCTGCCTGAATCCTTCCAAGTCGCGACTTGAACATCGTCCGCAATTGCAGCAGTTTGTATTCGAGTTGGATTTTGAACACAGGTCTAAAGACGCGAACTTTGATGCAAATTTATCAGATTTCGATCCAACGTGGTAGAAATAAGGAACTCACAGTGCCATGCGAGGGGCCATGAACGCACATTCGCCAATAGTACGAGATAAGCTAAGTATTTTGCAAGAGTTGGCGTGAGTCGGAAGAAAGCTTGTAGATTCTTCACCACTAGAGGGCCAAGCGCACCCGCGACGTGGGATAGTCGTTCGAGGGACATGTTTGCCGTCGTCGTCGAAACGGAGGCCATTTTACTGGTATCGCCCGCCGTCGGGGAAGAGTAAATGTCACTCCATCATTGCCTCAAGTTTTGGGGCGGCTCCGGTTCATCAATAACCGAGATTAAATCAGAGAGATTAGATTGCTTCTGCAATATGATCCGTAGCTAAATGCTGAAATTGCAAAGGCACAGATAGAAAATGCCCGAAGATCGCAGGAACGCAACACGAGGGTGGCGTTGCAGGAATCCACAGCGAAACAAAAGTATGAAATCAAGGGTTAGGCCTAGTAGGGTTTACAGCTTTCCAAAGGCTATTGCTCGACGACCTGGGCCCGGCTGGAAAACTGTAATGCCTTCCTCGCCTTAGGAAGATGCTCGTATCCTATATATCCTAGTAGTGAGCAAAGTGTCCGGAACTGAAACCTAAATATATGTAGCAAACAATGTTCCAAGTAACTAACCCGAACTGCTAAAAGTCCCTCTCGAAAACGAGTCCGTCAGACACACCCCCAACACTACCAGTTTCAAAAGGCCAAGCCAGCACCCCACGCGAGACAGAGTACAAGAGTGACAATAGACACCCTGCCCCGTGCAATAATACCTGCACTCCGAGTCGTCTGCTGAGGCGGTGCCAGCCCCGTCGATCCCGTGGACCCACTAGACGCAGTAGGCGGCTTCGTAATCGTACTCGCAGACCCAGACGTCGTCGTCACCGTCGAGGACCCGCTCGTGCTCGTCACCACACTCCCGCTTCCACTGCTGCCAATCACACTCGTGGTGGACGTCGTACTCCCAGTTGTCCCCCCACCCCCACCCCCGCCTCCAGTCCCTGGGGTCACGCTCCCTGCAAACAACGCCGCACTGTCATACTTCACACACCCCGAGCTCGCAGGCACCCGCGCCGTATACGGGATGCTCGTGATCGGCTCCGGGGGCTGCGTATACGTCTGCACCTTCCCCTGCGCGTCCGTGTACACGCCGGGGAAGTCCTGATTGTCGCCTTTGCATGCCTCGAATACGCCCGGCTGGGCGTTGGACGGCGCGTTGTAGTCGCATCCGATACGGTCGTAAATGTGCTGGCAGAACCTGGCGGCGTTTGGCCCAGCGGGGTCGCAGGCTTTAAGGCAGAAAATGTCGGAGCCCATGAAACTGTTTAAACCGGGTGAATTGAGTAGGGGTGGGTGGGTGAGAGTGGACGTACTTGTGCCATTCTATGACTTGATTGAAGGCGTTCTTGTTGCTCGTGTAGGCGTTTGAGTACATCAGCCCGCCGAGGGGGTTACCGCGCTATATGACCATCCATCCATTATCAGAAGGGGAGTTCGTGAACAAAGCCTTACGAGGCTGAAAACGTACCAAATCAGCTCCGTGCGGATCCATCTCTCCGCCAGCGTCGCCTGACGCCATGTTGATCTTTACCTGGTCGATAAACCCCACGACTTGCACGTAGTCCGGCGTCTTCGTGAACTGCACACCCCGGATCGCGCCGGAGGGGATGACACGCGTGCCACGTCCTGGCTTCGTGCACCATGCCACCATCTCGCCCTCGACATCACCCACGATGGAGCCAGGGTTTATTGGGGCCCAGAGGCAGAAATCTAGACATGGAGTGCTCGATCAGCAATGGAGCCTGAAAATCAGGAGCGGAAAAGGTGAGGGTCCAGAAGGCTAGCGAGGGGTGGTAAAAGAAGGAATATGTTATGAAGACGTACCATCGACAGAGTTCAGAAACGACGTTTGGCATAGCGAGGATTGACCGGCGGTGCTTGCGTCGCACCGATTATATCCCGCCTGTGTGCCGCGTCCGAAGTTATCAGTATCAGCTTTGTACGGCTGCGAAAAAATCAGTATCAGTACGAGGGGGCGAGAGAAAAGAGCGACTCACGATTCCATCCGGATAAGAGAAGCGCTTGTTGACGAGCGGGACGAACGCAGTCACCGAGGAAACAATAAATGCGAGGGTGAACGCATAGACAGTGTGTGCTCCTCTCCCTGTACGACTCATTTCAACGAACCCTTATCTGAGGGGGAAGATGCAGGTCTGTCAGGAGTTTGAAGAACGAGGGCTTTGGGCATATATGACAGCAAGGTCCGTCCATTGCCGGAGAAAACGAGATCTTGATACTAGTAGCGTCGAACGATAAGTCACCGGTGCAGTGAGTGAGGAATGGTAGGGCTTACGGGACGGAATGGCCGTAAATGTGTGGGGTTAACGCCATCTGGGATGTGGAACTGAGCGCCTGCCATCAGGATCTGTCATATGATCAGGCTCATGATCAAGGTAAAGTATAACTACGCTACTGACCCATACTGGCATCGAAAACTGGATAGATGGTCAATCAGACCAAGTTTCCGAGTCCGCATGGCCAGGAGAGCCAGCCGTCCCTCAGGTTTTAACTTGAGACGCCGGCTTGAGTTGCTGGCCCGGTAAGCGAATCTCGCATACGCCAGAGTAAGCTATAAATACATTCTTGTTGAAAAGCAAGCAGCATCAGGAACATCGACGATTGACTTTAGACATAGATAGACGTCAATATCTGCTAAATTCATCCTAATCATCGACGAACCATCCCGTCTCGTCTCCGGGACACCATTAGAGATCCAGAATGAGGTCGACATAAATCCAGAGAATTCGGGACGCTATATCGTTATGATTGTTGAGGATGAGAAGAAGGCGAAAAATTAAGACCGAGAGAAGTGCAGTATTTGTCCATGTTAGGTTTGGAGGCCGACATCGTCCAAATTATCCCGTTGTTGTCCAACTTTGACCACTGCGAGTTAACTTTTCACTGCGGTAGCATCTGTTCTCCTTTGGTTCTTCGACGTCGAGCTGCATATTCGAATACGAGGTATCTCTGACTAGTACAGCCTACTGCACTGCAGTTCTTCTTCTATTCCCGCAATTTGGGCTCTCCTGAGATCTGTTGTTTTCTGAGAGCAGAGCACGTCTGACGCATGACGCGCTCCGCTGAACCAAGGACTGGGTGTTCTCTTGAACTAGCTGTGCTGTTGCGCTTGTGTCTGCTCAATTCATTGACCATAGAAATGCGAACATACGTTATAGCCATCAGCTCATGCAGCGTTCTTCTC
>JABCKH010000409.1:0-14450 GCA_018851285.1 Lyophyllum semitale | reverse complement strand
CAGGAGCACGCACAGGCACAGGCACAGGCACATGAGGGCAGTACACCCCTCAACGCGTACAAACGCTCTCTATCTGCTCCAGCATCACACCACCGCCTCGCGTACCCGCATGCACGTGTCCGCCCGCCTGTTCCCATGCCCAGCGCCTCGTTACCGCTGCCAGTTCAGCCACAGAGTCGCCGGAGGGAGGGACATATACGGCACCGCGCCTCGGCGTCTGTATCGTTTTCGATGGACCAACACCAACACCTGCGCGCGTCGTCGCCCATGGGTGTGGACGGGGATGGAGATGGAGGCGGGTTCGGCGTGCAGACACAAACACATACGCTGTCCCCGCTGGCACAGCACCCGCCCGTCCAAAGGCCGACACACGCAGGCGGGCATGGGCAGGAGCACGGACGGCGGGACACGATCTCGTTCCCCGTCTCTGGCTCTGGCTCCCCGGCATATCCGCATCCGCATCCGTACTCGCCAGCCCAACCACAGAATCTGGCTCAGACTCAAACCCACGTGCAGCACACGTACTATAACCCCCACCTGCACCCGTCCCCGCATCGACCTACATGGCAGGAGGAAGAGGCGCGCCGCCGCATGGAGGTCGAGGCGGGGCATGCGTTGTGGTGGCGGCCTGGATCTGGGGGTCATACTGAACGTGGGGCGGGGGTAGGGATGTACGAACACGAGCCTGTGAGGGAGGGGTCGTTCGCATTCGCTCCGGGCGGTGATAAAGATATGGGGTTGGGGTATAGAGAGGCGGAGGAGGGGGCGGGGGAGGGGGCGATGGATCGGCGGTATTTGCAGGTAATGCTTTTTCCTTCTTCGTTAAGAGGGAAGGAGTGCTGATGTTTTTTCTTCTTTGTTGTTGTAGCGATTCCCTCCGCTCCCTCACGGGCATGGACAGGAGCAGGAGCAGGAGCTGGGTACGAGCGGCACGGATGGATTGCGCTGGCAGGCAGCAGCGGGGAGGCTTGGGCTCGTCGCTCCTCCCATCGACGATCGCGGGGCCTTCACCCACGTACCCACGCACGCCCACGCACATCCGCAGGGAGAATCAACACCCGCCTCCCCGTCCGTGCCGCATTACGGTGGTGCCTCTGCAGAAGGCACCGGGGGCTTCTTTTTCCCGGTGCCGCCGACGCCCATTTCGCCCTTCTCATCGTTGGCGGGGTGGGACGGTGAGGCGGGCAGGGCGGGTGCGGGTGTGGGTGCGGTGGTTGATCGTTCGGGTGGTTCTGAGCAGGCGGGAGGAGGAGGGCCGTGGTATGGCGGTGCTGGTGGGTGGGGCGAGGTGCAGGATGTGGGGCTGAGGGGAGGGCGTGGGGACGAGGCCCATGGAGGGGCGTGAATGAAGCTCGGTTTTGGCTGCACTGGAAACACGCCTCACGCTCTCGGGGACGGATCGTTTTTCTCTTCGGAACAAAACTCATTGCGAATGCGGTTGTACTAGCGCCCGCTGTCTCTCGACTCTTTTGCTCGACGGCGTCGGAAATTTTCTTGGGTTACGTTACTTACTCATCTTGCTCATCTCGCTCTCTTCCTGTCGATACTGTCCATGATCACACATTCGTCTTCCGATATGCATATTTTGGCTTCGTCTGTATATACACCTGTACCACAGTTCTCGCTTTCGTTCTTGTATTTAGACGTTCACATTTGTACCACCACACCTCCCATCTCTGCTTTCATTGTGTATTTATTATGGTTTCGAAAGTGGGCATATCTCTATATATAGACAATTAGACATTTTGACTGTTCGCTTTATACATTGCATTTTGTATTGAACTGGGTATTTATCTACGTAATTTGAGGCCACACAGCCTGTCCATGCGGAGAACCGGGTCAGCACGAGTAGTGGTTCGATCGGGACGGAACATGTGTGGCTGTGCGAACGGAAGTTATTTCTTCCACTCTCACACCGCCTCCAGCTCCACAACACCCACAGCTTTCACTGTAGACGCCACTATCTACGTTTCTTTTGTCACTAAACACGGGCGATTTACGTGGGAATAGCCAGAGAACGAACCAGACTTAACTCGGCGCCAAAATCTTGCCAAAATCCTCGTCTCCTGATCACAATTCGCTCTTATACGCGACGTAGGGCGTATCACATCGATAGGACACCAGTAAAGGTGAGTTGTATTCAATCTTTGTCCTGTGACACGAGCGATAACAGCATGAAACTAAGTGCCTCGGCCTATCACTCTTATCAGCAGACCAGACCCAAGCGCATCTTATCAGGCACCAGGCCCACATCCTCGCCAACATATACACCGACCACTCACGAACTGTTTTCCGACTCCGCCTATCTACCATCGCCATGTCAGTTTCTGAAGACCGTTCTCTCTCCCGTGGTCGGGACGTCTACGTTTGTACCTTCTCAACATCCATCCTTATGCTTATCTGATCGTCTTCACGCCACACACAGCAGTCCTCCGGCCGCGGCGGAGCAGGTAACATTCGTCAGGCCTCTGCATCGCGCGAAGCTCGCCCCCAAGACGGTCCTGACGACTTTTCCACCTCACGTGGGAGAGAACCCGTCCCGGCGTTCTCCAAGGTGTGTATCTGGTTCGATTCTTTGCAAATGAGCTTACCTACCTGTGCATACCCGTTCAAAGATGTTCTCCACTGGCCGTGGCGGCGCAGGCAACATCCGCTCTCCCTCCCGCGATGTTCAAGACGCAAAATCTACCAGCGGGATCGTCGAGCCTGCCATCACGGAGGAAGAGGTCATCCGGGTGCACGTCGTTGCGGCCCAGGATGTCCCTGTATGTCATATTTCTCCCCCTGCTGCTTTCCAGTCTTTGACGATGTATCTCGCCCAGTTCTCTTCTGGCCGTGGCGGCGCAGGCAACATCGGCCAGCCGCACTCCCGCTCGCGGTCTCGTGGCCCGGCCTCGTCCCGCGCCAATGTGCACTCGACAGGCCGGGGTGGTGTAGGCAATATCGTTTCTGGGGCGGCTGAGCGGTATGCGGCGGAGCTCAAGGACGAGGAGGAACGGAAGAGCTCTGCGCTGCATGCTGGGGATGGCGGGATGTAAGTCTCCTCCTTTTTTTTATACTTAGCTTGCATGTGCGGTTGTACTTACTTAAGCGGCCTGTGCGATTGGCAGACACTCCACGGGGAGGGGCGGATCAGCGAATATGACGGCTGTGCATGGCCCGCCGCCGGAGCACCCAGTGCATGCACATGGGGAGTATGAGTCAACTGGGAGAGGCGGGGTGGGGAATATCGCGCGGGACCAATCTGCGTCCCGTTCGTGAGGCGAGTTTTTCCTGCTTGTTCCTAGACTCACCTTTGGACTGTTATCTTCTTTCGTCTCTTTATACCTTATGTTCTATCGAACCTTCGGATTTTGTCTCTTTCACCTTCCGTTGACCTTGTACTCACTGAAATTTTGCCACCTCGTTTTCGACCTTTCTCTCTGAATTTATGGTCACGACTCTCGAAGTAAGTACTCTCGGTTGACGCCCACTTCATTCGGCCTGCAATACAAACGAGACTCCAAAGTTAAAACATACCCTTAGTTGACCCTTAGTGACCGATCAATCGATTATCAAGATGACGTAGGAGTGCTGATCAACGCTTACCTCGGTTAACTTTCATTGATGACCGACCTGACCAAGACCTGACACGGTGTATGACGGGAAACGTTTACCGGCATTACTGTTCCTGATATTCAACTGATTGAAAATGCTACAGTGCAAGCCCTGACATCGTGCGGCCAACGACGAAAGACATATCGATCATCGGGTACGTACAGTTATACAGTGGTAGTAAACGGGTACGGGGCTCAGTTTTCATGAAGCTTGAGGCCGATCCCCCGGATCTCGCAGTTTCAAATCAATCAGACGCCACCTTACTTACCCTGAGCGCCCATACAGTGCCTCCGAAACCAACCAAATCTGGCGACAATCTCTCTCTGATGAGTTCTTATAATCATTGTCATTGCCAACGGTTACCGACTTCTCACGCCCCGCATTCTCCTTTGCCATAATGCACTGGGGCTTTCCACTCTCTTTTTTACTTCAAGTCCTTTCACTTTCTTCTCTTGGGGTTCGAGCACAGTCGAGCGCGGTGGACGCCTACCTTGCCTCGGAAACGCCCATCGCCAAGGCCAGTCTCCTTGCCAACATCGGTCCGGACGGCTCCAAAGCCCAGGGCGCGAAGGCGGGCATCGTGGTCGCGTCTTCCTCCACATCCAACCCCAATTATCTCTTCACATGGACTCGCGACTCGGCCATCGCATTTCAAAGTCTCATTGACCAGTATGTTTCCTTTTTATGCGAAAAGGAAGGATGAGGGTTGATAGTGGTGCCGCCCAGGTACATTTCTGGCCCGGATGCCAGCCTGCGTAACAGGATTGACGATTACGTGTCAGCGCAGAAGGTTATACAGCAGCTCTCGAACCCCCTCGGCGTGGTGAATTCGGACGGCCTCGGCCAGCCCTGGTTCTACGTCTATGAAAATGATTTTACGTTGATGGTGTCTGGGATATCGAAGTATTTTATGAAGCTTATGGGTGCCGCTTCTTCGGTGTGCGTTACTACCATCGATATGAAAGTGGTGTCATGCCTGACGTGCCATTTTTCTCCGCAGAGTACCTCAGCGGGGTATGTATATTCGACCCATCACTATTCCGCGTCTCGTTGAGTGAATTCTTTTCGCTCAGATGGCCCCGCTTTGCGAGCGAATGCCTTGATAACGTGGGCGAACTTTCTGGTGACGCAAAACAATAACTCCTACGTCAGCAACACCCTTTGGCCTGTCATTCAACTGGATCTTGATTATCTCGCCGCCAACTGGAATAAATCTGGGTATGTATCGATCCTTTTTCATCGTCGATTCCGTGTACGAACCCATTCCTATCGCCAGGTCCGATCTATGGGGCGTCACCAGCTCTTCTTCGTTCTTCACGACTGCGGTGCAACACCGCGCGCTCCGCCAAGGCGCCGCTCTCGCCACCACCATTGGTAAAACGGCTGTCGCATCGAGGTATACTACACAAGCCACCAATGTCTTGTGTTCTCTTCAGGTACGTCACGGATTCTTTTTCGCACATACGGGTACTTGGGCTGATTGAGCTATAGTCCTTCTGGGTCAGTGGAAACATCACGGCGAACAAAGGAGGCGGTACGTCTAGTAACGACGCAAACACCGTGCTCGCCAGCATCCATACCTTCGACGCGGACGCCGGGTGCGATAATGTCACCTTCCAGCCGTGCTCCGACCGCGCGCTGGCCAATCTTCTCTCATACGTCAACGCATTCCGGACATACGCCATCAACTCTGGTGCCTCCGCCACCCAAGGCGTGGCGACTGGACGTTATCCTGGAGACAATTATTTCGGAGGAAACGTGCGTCTTCGTTTTCTCTATCTCTAGTTTTCAATCCTCACGCCCGTATGTCACTCTAGCCGTGGTATCTTACTACTCTCGCGGCGGCTGAGCAGCTCTACGACGCACTCATCGTGTGGAAGAAGCAAGGCTCCATCGACGTTACCGCCATCTCTCAGCCCTTCTTCGCCAGCCTCTCCCCAGGCGTAGCCGTCGGCACCTACCAGTCTTCCTCCACGACCTTTACAACACTTATCACCGCGGTCACGAACTACGCTGACAGCTTCATCGCTGTCGTCGCCAAGTACACTCCTTCTGGCGGTGCGTTGGCGCAGCAGTACAGTGGGAGCAATGGTGCGCCGACTGGAGCGGCTGACCTATCGTGGAGCTACGCTGCATTGTTGACTGCGGCGACCGCGAGGAAGGGTGTAGCCTCGAAGGGCTGGGGTGCGAAGGGATTGACCGCCGCGAGCACATGTCAAGGGGGAACCACTCCTAGTGGTGGTGGTGGTCTCGTTCCGATGACGTTTAACGTCCAGGCAACTACTGTCTTTGGGGGTACGGTGCCTTTCGTTCCCTGGCCTCCGTTTATTGACGGGCTGCTGTAGAAAATGTATATGTGGCGGGATCTATCCCAGAGCTGGGTAGTTGGATTCCAGATAGCGCTCTCCTCCTCAGCGCTGCTGCGTACCCGACGTGGAACCGTGAGCATCGTGTTATTTCGAACTGTCGGATGTTCCAACTGACGCTCGTCTACCACAGTTACAGTCAAGCTGCCGTCGAACACTGCCATCGACTACAAGTACTTGCGCAAGTTCAATGGTGCGGTCACTTGGGAGATCGATCCGAACAGGCACTTCACGACGCCTGCCTCGGCCGCGTCTACCGTATTTGACATGTGGCAAAGCGGCGGTGTTACCTCAACAACCAGCGCTGCGGTTACGTTCAACGTACAGGCTACCACTACCTTAGGAGGTACAGCGTCTTTTTTTCCTTCGTCTGTCTGCAGTTATTCACAGACGTTGTAGAGGAGATTTACGTGGTTGGATCGGTCCCCGCGTTGGGTAGCTGGTCTCCGGACAGTGCTATCCTCCTCAGCGCCGACTCATACCCCACGTGGAACGGTAAGCAGCTTCATATCAGAGTATCGGATGTTCTGTGATCGACTGACACTTGTCCTCTACAGTTACGGTCAAGCTGCCGTCGAACACTGGTGTTGATTATAAGTACATTCGGAAGTTTAATGGCGTAGTCACCTGGGAGATCGATCCTAATAGGCACTTCACGACACCTGCCTCGGGATCATCAAACAAGCTATTTGATGTGTGGCGATCATGAACGGTTGCACCTGTAGCTAGAAATCGATATATCATAGTAAATGCTTAATTTATTGCTTTGTGGTGTCGTAGATATAGGATTCGGCCAGCCTCGGGATGACCATGGCGGCCAGCGAACAGTGTTCCCTTCGTCTACGTCAATTCAAAAACGAGGGGAATCCCAAAACGAGAGTCTACTGTGCTTGCCAATGCTGAACTCACCGAGCTATGCCCTGGTATTATCCAAAACCGAAAATGCGAATTTTGACAGCCCCGTGGCGGCGATCGAGCTTATCACCCCCAACGATTGAAAGATAAACGGAGCCCAATGACCGTATATGGTTCCAGCTCCCCAAGATATGAGCAAGGACTCGTGTTGCAACCTGGAGGCGGATTTGAACTGACGCGCGTTATCTTCCACACCATGACGTTTAGCCATTTCGATGCATTCAGCTTGAAGCATTGAAGACCAATCTCGACAGGTGGGGTGAAGGCTCCTTCTATGATACGAGAACAGGCTAGGTTCTGTGATGAACTAGTGTGTAATTTCTCGTTCCTTTGCCTCTTCATCCGTCTTCCAATTTACACACACTTAACCTATATTTGCTATACTGAGCTTCATTCATCACTCCATAAAATCGTCTCGGTTTCTCGGCACTTTTTGGAATGACCAGTCAATGGTCTGGTATCTCGACAGCAAAATCAAACTCGCCTTCATCATTTGGTCTAAGTTCCTTGCGCCATGCGCCATCGCTACCCGTTTGTTCTTTCCCGAGTCCCCGTATTCGCACTAGCCAGGAGCCAGGCGCTCATAGTGTTTCAGTGAGATGGACGAGCATTGGATCGGGGAAAATTGGACTTAGGTAAGGTGTCGTATTGGTATCCGATTGTCTGACTTCAAGCGATGAACATGGAACATAAGCATCAGTAATGATACTGGACACACATAGGTACCGGAGGGGCGGAGAGAGACAGACAACATCTAACGAGGTTCAGATGAGCATTAGTCAATAGAGACGGATAGGTGTACTTACCAGAGGCGGTCCTGGAGGCGGAGGACGAGATATCACACCACCTCCCTGAGGAACGGCGGTCCATGGCGCATTTTGAGTCCACAGTGATCGTGAAAAGCTGTAGAAGAGCTATTAGGCGCGTCATCTCGCAGGCCCTAAGTGAAAAAAGACGGACCTTCGTTTGCCAGATTGCTCCATGCTGACAGTCTCCGCTCCTCGCCTCAGAGTCACAACTCATCAAGCGGAATCTCCACCTCATCTAGATAGTCGCTCCCCAGTATATTGTCGTCCCACTGGGCATTGATGCATGCGTTTGAGTCTGATGGGAAAATTTTGAGCAGAGACTACTACGGAGCAATGGCGTTCGAGCCCAAGTAGCTCGGAAAGAAATGACACGGCCAGAGAGACGGGCACTGGTCCATAGAGAGCGTTCGAATCATTGAGGGGCCATGGATCGGTCGTTGTGGTCGTTGTGGAAAGACAAGCGGGTCACTCGCAAGTTGCCGTGTGATCACGCCTCAAGCCACCAACTGGCAATTCCTTAGTGTCTGATCCCGCTGCTCGAATTTATAACGCTGGATTGTCAGGCGCGAATCAAGAAGACCAGCAACCATGCGTGTTGGCTGATGTCTCACTGTCAGCCGCCCTGCTAGTGTAGGTTCGTGGGGACAGAGGGGTCTCGTTCGAATCGAGAACAGGGCAATATTCACGAGTCTCTCCTCAACCTTTAACATTCAAGTCCCACCGTTCCGTTTATCCCAACACGTCGTCTACCTTTTCCTACTCTTCCTGCTAGAACATCCCCACTGCTATAACGCGCATCTCATGACTCGATGCGCGGCGGAAAAAACAGTTGTCAAGGCGGTGCCTCTGTGCTAACTCCTACGAGTGGTCTTGAAGAGGATGTGGACAGAGAAAGCTAGTCTTTCTAAGAGGACGTTAAAAGACCGGCATTTATCCAGGGACGTACGATGACAGTTCGCCGGCGGAGAACGATCATCTCAGCAACTTCAGGTGGGAGGCGGGCCCCACGACGAACGGATTTGGAGAAGACGTTCATAGAGTTAGCTGCTAGTTGTAGATAAACATACTGAGGAAAAATCGGAAAGAGGATAGTAGGGAGATACTTACGGAGGATATTGACGCTATCCACGGATTTGAGATGTATAGCAAACACGCGTATGCCGACGATAGTTACGAGCGAGGATAACGCGGCTTGGGGGAATAGCATAAAGATTAATGTTCAGAGAAGAAATGGAAGGAATGTAAGGTATATAGATGAAAGTTGAACGGAGGAAGGGAATATGACGAATCGGACAACAGAGAATAGAAATTGACTGAACTGAATTAGATGGCATACTTTGAACCTCAGCGGTTTTCAATAGAAGGAGGCTGTAGACGCGTGATCGAAAAAAAAACTCCTGACGTTGACGACGGTCCTGAGTTGACTTTCACATGGAGCGACCTACGGTAGACTGGGATAATTATCGAGCTCGATGGCGCTGAAGAACGAACAAAGAAGATCAGTACGTTGAAAGGATGAAACCTCGTTATGGATTTACAATTCATGACTCGATCCCAACGGCATCATGAGAGCCAAGAACCGAAAGACGCAATCAAAACCTTCCACCAGACGAGCTTTGGCTGCTGCAGGTTCGATCACTGTACGGGGTTCGCGGATCCAGGATAGTTGAGTTGCACAGTTCGATGGATAGGACGAGATGGGCGAGGGAGACAGAAGAGGCGAGTGCAGGGAAGATGTGCAAATGCCAGTCCTTTGGAGGTATCAGTGCCTGTAGAACGTCAGTATGTTCATGATACATGGAACTGGATACTCACTTGACAGAGAATTCGGCCAGCGGAAGCTCTAGCCCATTGTTTCCCGCCCTCTCCCGCCGTTACCATACTATTTCGCTTCGTCCTCCCTTCTACGCGGTCCAACTCGGTGAACAGGTCAAAGTTCCACGAGTCTCGACAGCAGATCTCAGATCTTGCGTGTCTCGACCACCATTTGGTCTCGTCTTAGAGTATGAAGACATAGGTCAGGTCTGAATATCACGAGGACCAATCTGGCTTACAGTTGAAACGACTGGGCCCTTGTTGATATACAGCTTTTATTCACTGGAAATGTCGTTTGATTCGCCGTCGAAAGCTTCGAAGTCATAGAGTCCGCGTTGATGGGGAGATATTACCAGCGGTGGCGGTGGAGGAGAAGACGGAAAGGCGTTGCCGAGGTGACTGATCCGTCACAACTCCCGATCTCCGTCTTCTGCATCAGTATCCTCCGCTTAGACTTCTGCCTGCAATCAACGACGGAGGATTCTGCATTCTTGGGCAGGTATAGGTCTCCGTCTATTCCGTGTCATCACTTCATTCGCGATTTGAAACGGAACTGCCTGAGACGGTTAGATAGGGGTCAGCGGTAATGATTACTCAGTGCATCGTTAGTCGTTAGACACTTACGCATATGACGATGCATGGCATCCCCGTCGTCCCACTAGACATCCTGGATATCATTTTGGGTGAGGTCGGGGAAGACAAGAAAACTTTAATATCATGCAGCACTGCCTCCTCATCCTTCCGCCACCCAGCTCAAAAACAGCTTTTCCGAAATCTCCGCCTCAAAATGAAGGGCGATCACCACACAATCGAGCTCCTCGACATCGCGTTTTCAACGAGCCCACACCTTGCTTCATTTGTGCGAGGCCTGGCTTTCCATATTCCTATGCGCCGCATCGAGTCGATTACGGTGGTTTGCACTGTCCTGAGCCGCTTACATCTTGTGCAGGTGATCAAACTGTACACGCTGCAGCAGTGGGGTATACCACAGCCGGGTTCTTGGACAGAGGGTCTCAACGAGACATTGCAAGCCGAGCTCCTCCGCATCATACAATCTCCTGTATGTCAGACGCTTCACCTTGAAAATATGCGATTTCCTGCGGGCCTTCTCCGAGCCTTTTCCAACATAAAATCTTTGGAACTTCAGTGGGTGCAGCTAGACTTGGACCCTCACATACTGCCGATACTTCCCGAGAATCGCGGCTACTTGCATAGCCTAGTTCTCAGTGGCACAGACGACGCTGACCAGGTCAGCCGTGCTTTGAACAACCCAGAATACCCATCGTCGTTGACATTAGCACGTCTCCGTTCATTCACCGCCTCTCCCGCATATGGAGATATTATATTCTTACAGAGGCTAATTGATCTCTCCTCGGCATATCTACAACACTTGCATGTTATCATCGGTCTTGGTAAATTCCACCTTCCTCCTGAAGCTTAATCTAATTCACTCTGCATATCAATAGAAGGACCAGATTTTCAACACCTTGAGCTTCAGAAGTTGACGCACTTGCGCCGACTCAGGATAGACGAAATGCTTGGGTACCGAAAAAACTACAGCGCATGGTCATGCCGTGTCCTTCAATCCGTCCCGCAACAGAATGAACTGAGAGAGGTCGAGATTTTGTGGAAATCTACATGGAGGAGTGGGGCTGCAGAGGAGTGGGAGGGCCTGGATGAGGTATTGAGCCATGAGCGCCATGCGACGAACTTGACGAGTGTCCTTGTCTATGTTCACACTGGGGGCTTGCCTTTACAAGATGATTTGTGGAGGAATGTTCTGGGAAACCTCAAGAAACGGATGCCAAGGCTGGCGTCGAAAGGTATTTTGCGGTTTTCCAAAGCTGTATACTAGTGCCCACAGGCGCGGTTGCATAATTTTCCACTGTAGTCGGAAGCTGTTCTTCAGCGGTCAACTAGACTTGAGATATATCTGAAGAATCAGGGCGTCAAAGCCGAAAGCAAGAGAACGGAATACTGCCTAGGATATTAGGTGCGGGTGAGGATCGAAGAAGGCACGTCCACGAAATCATTGAGAAAGTGGGATCAAAGAACTTATATTAAGTTAGCCAATAGGGATATCAGGAATAATTACCCGTCACGGGCGTCTCACATTTTCTACAGCCGTTCTGGAAATACCGAAGTCGATGTTATAGGGTACCAGCGAAAGCGACGCCTCTGCTCCAAGTATTATCGGAAGGTACTCATCCGAGATCGTGGGGTGGTGAGACACATCGCTAATAGCACCGCCTAACGCTTAAAACACATATCAACGGCCATTGAAGGCAAAAGCGGAACGAACTGAGTATTGATCATTTCTCGCTGGAAACACTGTTCGATGTGCTATCGAGAGCTGCGAGCTTATCGAGTTTGCGTTGATATGCACACTTCAATCTTGAATATTTGCACATGATTCTAAGTAAGAGAAAATTGAAATAGCTCGGGGTCGGGTGACTGGTCGGTAACATTACCTTCCTGTACGAACTTGCTCCTTGATTATGGGCAAGTTTGATCATATTTTGTATAGTCATGATCGAAACATTGAATACCCACTGAGATCGAAGTTCCATTCAACGCAACGTATGTTACAGCTCAACAATAACCCTTACCGAATTCGGAGGCCCTGGGTGAAACAAAAAGACGAACATTGTTTGCTAGATCGTTCCACGCAAACAGTCTCCGCTGTTTGCCTCATCACTCATCGAGCGGGACCTCCCAATCCCTCCCCGTTGTATCCTCGTTTCATATGACCAAATCCATCCAGATCTCACGGTCCTTGGGCACCAGCGGTTTGATGGCGAATTTTGAGCACCGAGACTACGGAGCAATAATGTCGGCGCACAAGTAGCTGCCCGTTGATCGGAAAGCAATAAAACGGCCAGAGAGACGGGAAGGGTTCCGTAGAAAGCGTTCTGAATCACCGATGAACCCCAAGCATTCGCGGTGGAGAACTCGTGGGGACGTCAAGATGGGCCGGGGAAGTAGAGCATTGTTGACCTCGAGTTCTCAATTCGCGAAATCGTCTTGTCTTCCCGATAAATGTCAAAATTAGTACCGAACCAGCTGGGAGCACCTGGTAATCGGCTGGGACTACTAATTGCATCACTATTGCTAAGCTTTTGACCACTGAATAACCGAAAATAACAGAGGACTTACGGAAAGAAGTTGACAATGGCAACACTGTGGGATCTCGCCCATCATTGTCGTTTGTCGGGAGCTGATGACATGAAGATTCCTTAGTTCTGAAACGCTGAATGTATGAGCACGACGCAGGACTTACCTAGATACACAAGGGCCCTCCCCAGGCAAAATCTCCCAAAGACATCAAAATTTATGGAGAGCTATCAGTGCTCCTAGATTGTATTAGTGTTCTAATGATAAATGAACGGAAATGACTCCATAGGACTCACATGGTACTCCTACAGCGCAGAGAGCTCGTCTCTAAGGATTCAAGTTTTTCGAGGGCTACACAAAAGCTCCATTAACACAAATCCCCGTCCCGGGCCAAAGAACTCACATTATCGCTCAGCCCATCCACGCCTATCGCATTGAAGCACGTCCGCACCACAGTATTTTACCACCCCTAGCGGGAGGACTGGAAGGAATGCGAAGAGGCGATGGTCTTTTCTTGTGGGCGCTGTGCAGGGAGCAGCGAGAACAGGCGCATGAGGGAGAATGACTGGGCCTCGGCTGGGAGATTCGCAAGAATCGAGCGCATGAGCGGCGTTGGGCTTCAAGAGCTTCAAGATCGGTGACGGAAGCTCAAAATGTCGCATGTTGGGACCTGTATCATTTGTCAAGTACCGAAAATGACGGCGGAATGTGTGAAGAGACGCACATAAATTATATGGATTCTGGGTAATTCCATCCATCCACCCACGATTCTACACGTTCACAAACACCATTAGGTTCGCTCGCCTGCTCCACCTCGTATTCGAGGGCCAACGTGTGCCATCCTCGGGTTCACGAGGCCGCGGGCTGGCGGCGGACCTTGCTGACGAGATCGTACGAGAAAGACTTCGGGAAGAGCCTGAGAGAGGATGGTGAGCAGGGAGAGGGCGTCATACATAGTGAGACAAGGCGCTGAGTGAGTTCAAGTCGGATAGGGCTAGGGTATGAATAGAGGCGCCTAGTGGATGAGTAAGCGCAAGAGGAGGACAAGGGAATCAAGATAGTAAACTCGTCTACGTAGGCGATGACGTCAGTATGGCACGAAAGGAAGGATGGAGGGTGGAATGAATCATACCCAGATGAAGATGAAGAGAAGCAATGGGCAGCGCCCGTGTATGGAGAGAGAACTGTGGGGACGTGTGGTTAACGACATTGAGTGTATGATGCACGATACATAATGAACAGGATCTCGAGCTAGAAAATGGCGCGAGACGTTCCCATCGATAATCAGAAAAAGAATCGGCGCACAAGGCAGTGCAAAACATCAGCCCTTAGTGAAATGCCACGGCGCCTTCTGTCGACTCTCTGCCATCTCTCCGCGAGCTTTGAAGCGCAATGGAAATCAAGCAGGTAACCAAGAGGAAAACTTACCATATTGAACGTCTCCACCGCCATGGCAAACTCGGCCTTCACTGCAAGCGTGATAGAAAGCTGCAGTTAGAGTCACCTTATTGGATTGCGGCTTTAATTGAGCGGGAACATGTAGGCTTCTAGTCTGTATCGACCGACTTTTCGGTACTTCAGTCGAAGTAAAGCTCTGAGAATCTTGCTGTCCAAGTTTACACAGTCAATCGTCCGTAGAAAATGAAGAAGGGTAGGCAATACTTGGACCGAATCCCGTTTTCGCGCAACAACCGCTCAACAGGAGGGTTGAACAGGATATAGGCCAATTCCGGGGTGAGTTCTGCAGAATGACCTTCTCCATTTCCTATGTGGTTCCTCGATGAAGTGGGAACAGAATGATTCCAGCTGCAGACAAGCTGCAGACGATCGACAC
>JABCKH010000408.1:0-16471 GCA_018851285.1 Lyophyllum semitale | reverse complement strand
AGATTGTACCCCAATTATAATCGCAGATCCGGTTTTGGGCATTATAACCGGTTATACCCGGCGCGGAAATTTGCGACGATTTACGGCAGTTGCCGAGGGCTGACCCATTACCCCATCATTTGGTCGAACAGGCACTTTCTCGAAAGAAAAATTCATATCTCAAACTCCCGCTATCATAAAAATCTAATACTTCGACCAGCTATTCAAATCTCATATATACAGACGTTGGAGGTGTCCAAAGAACGAAATCCGAACCTCAAATCTCGGGGTATAAGTTTTTTGATCGCCTGACCCATTACCCGGTCAGGTGCAGCAATGGCCATACCTCATACTCCCACCTCGTAGATTTTTTCCTAGGATGATTACATTAGGTTCTTCAACGCCTTTCATACTTATAGCCTCAACTTGGTTCTTTGGGTAGCACATAGGTAAACTAATCCGTGAGATTCCGTACATCACAGCGGCTATGGTTTGCTTGTGTCCCGTAGCGTACATTGATGCCGTGTACGTAGTACGGGGACCACTGCGGGTTACTATCCTAATCCTAATCCTAATCCTAACACATCTACTATGCACGTCGTCACTGGCCAGATCGACACAAAGCTCTACGGGTATGCCGAACAAGATCTGTTGGTACCGTGCGACTCTGATCTTGACGGCGGAGACAAAAAGCGAGCCCATGTTATGTTAAGAGAGTCTCGTGTCAAGAGACTCTCCTGACACTTCACCAAGCCTCGTTGGCTCTCGTTGGTTAAAAATGGTGATGGTTGCATCAACCGCAATGACGTCGTAAACGATTCGTAAAGTAACAAGTACAACCAGCCCTGCTCAACTGCACACTACATACCACTGGTATTTGATAGAGGAATCATACAAACGCCCTACTTTCCTGAACCTTCCACCGAGACGGCCTCCGATCAAGGGCAGAATGTAAGAGTATAGTCGGCGTTGAGGTTAGAGTCGCAGGAGAACAGCGCGGTACCACTCGGCTCGTCGTAAGCATAGGCATAGCTCCTCGGACAGTTGCTCTTAAAGTAGCTGTAGTACGCCACGCCTTCGGATAGTGGGGTTATAAACCGGAAATAGGTTATTAACAGGTGTACAACTTACCTGAAGCAGGGCATGTGGCTGGGATACTGTAGCTGCCTGAGCAACAGTTCGGGGAGTTCGCTAAGAAGAATAAGGGATGAGACAAGTGAAGAAAGAGAATTGATCGCCTGAGGTCTACAAACTTGGATCGCCAGAGAGATTAGCTACGCAGGCGCTCTTGCAGCCAACGGGAAAGCCCGTAGAATCAAAGGGCCCTTTCAATGGAGCAGGACCTATAGAAAGGTAAGAATCAATCAAAGGCCAGATTGTCCGTTCGACGTACAGTTGGGGCCCAGGTCCACCGCGCATTCGGCGACTGGACATCCTTTGTTGTTGGTGATTCTCATCGGAAGATTATAACCATCGACGAGAGAGACTACGGGCCACGCAAATCAGAAGCCAGAGGTAAGCCAGGTGCACTGACAACTCACCGTCATAGAAGTCGTTGAATCCATTACCTTGTAGTGTCCATTCGGCGACGGAGGCGGGAGGGACGCCCTATGGACAAGCGAAAACGTTAGATGAGATACACTCTTAGCGTTTCTAGATCTCACAGTTCCCGTGCGTGGGTCACAAACGAGCCCTCCATTACATCCTCCTGTCAAACAGGAGTTCGGACCAGGATTGGTGGCGAAGTTGCAGTTGCGGCGACCCTGTTTATTATTTATTAACAAGACGAAATTTTATGAAACGGCCCTCATACCCAGATTCGTCCAGATTTCCAGTTGTCGGGAACAAAGAAGCTGACTTTGGACCAAGCTGCAGCTTCCCAGCTGTGATAGGCGATATTTAACGGTGAACATGTGGAGAGAACGGAATAGATAAGCCATACCCTGTCTGGAAGCTTGGGACGTTCGGCGCGACATTCAGGTCAGTGAACATCTGTACGTTCATCAGCAAAAGAGGTTAGTGCGACATCGATTTCCTCACAGCCGGCCTGCGAGCAGTCAGCCTCAATCGTGGATGGGTTATGTTTACTATAGAACCAACCAAATTGTGAACGGGCAAGCATTGTAAACCTAAGGGAAGTATAAGCAGAGTGTGGGGGATCATCAGCATGTGCGGCTCACCGTGAAGGTTCGAGCAGTAGCGCCGGAGAGAGAGGCAAGAGCAGTGGCAGCGACGATGAATTTCATTGTATGCTATAGACTTCAAGTGGTGATTCCTTGCTCGACCTTTTATGTTGAACAGCTCGAGTCTTCCGATCAAATCTGATCAGTATACTGGGCGGAAGCGTCTGTCTGTTGCTTGCCGTCAACTGTCATGAGACAGAATCGACCATGCTGCGAGCCTTGGCATAGCCCCGGCTAAAATTGTACGAAACGATGGCAGATGTTGCGGGGACTGGGGTAGTAGCCGCATGTCTTTCCTCTTCCCTCAATCGACTGTTTGTCAATTTGATCATGAGCACAGCTTCAGAGCAGAAGCTGAAGGGGACATACAGTAATTCACAACAGACTGTTGGCGCCAACTTGCCAAGGTGCGCTGTTCCGGCTAGCGAGAGGTGCGCAGGTGAGAATAATCAAGAACTGCGGTGGATGGCATGTCAATGCGGGTCCACGTGTAAGTTTAACGGGAATGATAAGTTCGGTCCCGTACTGAGTCTTCAACTCTGCACGGACCTTATGTCGCCTGAAATCTGGATCCTTTACGTAGACGCAGGATCTTTAGGTGATTGCAACGCAAGTGCTTGATTCCATTTGGATATACAAAGCGCAGAAGTGAGGCGCCTAGACCATTTCTCCGAGGTGTAATGGAACCAACACTGCGATTCCGATCCTGAAGCATTTCAGCAAAGCTCAATCAACGCCAAAAGCTCTAAAGATGGATATCCTCAGGCTATTATGATCGTGATTCGAGATAGACAGATTGATCATATGGGCGACGCACCTCATGTACCAACGCTTACATCGCTGCCTGACCACACACCAGGCTAAGACCGTCAAATGTCTCATATTGTAGGTATACAGTAAATGTCCTTGTGAAACATAATCCGTAACAGTCTGGAAGACAATCGTCGAAGTCCATGAGAACATCCTGGCACCGGATACGGCAATCAAGAGTCCGCAATACAAGTTTGGAAGAGTCTAGGGTAGGTCGTGAAGATTATATAGTCCTTACAGGCTGTCACAGAGCGCGCAATTGAAATGTAGACTAGTGCGGAAAACAACAGCTGTTAATCCAAGAAATGTCAGTCGCAAGTTCCAGGAATGATGACGGGAGCTTACGCAAGGCAATAAGACAGACGAAAATGGCCAGGACGAGGACGTAAATGATACCGTACTTGACGATCTCGATTTTCATTTTGAGCATTCTGCATTCCAGGGAAATGTCGTAGAAAACTCACCAGCCAGCGACGCTGCCTCTTTTGCTTTATTGAGTAGAGCGGTGCGCGAATTTGTTTCGAAGGACGGAGCCAGACTGGAGAGTAGGAATGCGTAAACTAAAGTTATTCGAAGAACCCAGAGACGGGACTTACAAAGAATAGTCGCATGGAAGCGGTCAAAGTAAGGAACCAAGATAGGCGGTGTCAGCATGAACAAAAGGAAGTGTCCGAGAAGAAGGTCAGAGCTCCATAGCGACAGTTCAATGATCTTGACGATGAATTCACGGGCAGGCTGCGACATGACATGTGCACCCAGCCCACGACCGTACCACCGGCCAGTCCACCATGCGCGATTGGTCTCGTCGTGCTTGAACTCACGGGAAAGGAAGACCGCAATGAGTATCTTATGGATCGCACGCTGAATGGCGATCACGGCGATAAGGCCGAGCACAGCATGTGAAGCGTCCCAGAGTTCAAGGAACCACTAATAATCAAAAAAGTCAATTATGCTATTTGAAAGTTTGATCGTGAGGACGGGGTACTCACAAGGAACTCGAAGAAACCGAGCATGCCAACCACACCCAACGCATGGGCGAAGAAAGCCATCACAGAGCCGAATCTCGGGAAAACAGGGTCGAGCATGGGGCCGAGGAACAGGGAGACGAGGAAGAGGACCAGAAGGACAGCCGCATTCCACACGATAGGCCCGAGAGAGATGACCGCGATGCGGATGAGAGGGCTTGCTGGCTGCTTTCCGTTTGCGCCTGGGAAGGACTTGACAAACATGTACGCGATGACGAACAGGATGGCCATGAAGACCGGGAATATGACCTCAGAGAAGAGGACTGCGCGCCATCCTGCACGGGGAACGTCACCTGACAGCTTTTCGGATGGGTGGCCCAGTCTTTTCTTCTTATAACCTGTTATCATCGTACGCGACAGTCGGCAGTAACCGATCCATGAGTTGGTGTGCGAGCGTGAGTTACCACGAGACATCCATCTGAGGAATTCGCTGTAATCAAGTCAACAAGGGGTAACAACGCAGGAGTTGAGGCGGTGGCTCACCGATAATCAATCACGAAGTCTGAGAAAACGAACTGATGAGGATTGAAAAGGAAGGGTGCAATGCACAGTGAAACGATGGAGATCCAGAAGTAGATCAAGTACGGCGTCCACAGCGTCAAGGTGACATACAGCAGGGAGATGAGTGTCCGCATGCCCAGGTAGATGCCCGGCCCCGCAAACCGAGAGAATAATATGCTGAAGTAGATCCTCGTCGTCGCAAAACCACGACCTGTCGCAATATATCGAGCACCACCGAGCGTCAAATTGCTGAGAATCGAATGGGTGTAAATCTGTGTCGAAAAAATCTCGAAAACGGGGGACAGGGAGCCAAACTGCTTCGCCAGCCGGAAAATCGCTTTCCACGTTCCTCTCTCAACCAGTTCTGAAGAAAAAGAAAGAAAAAGGCAATGATGTCAGTAAGATCACATCCAATTCAAGCGATGCATACCTTGCAGGAAGAGCGGCAGGAAGGAGATCATGAAGACCAAGAAAATACTGATAATGCACCGCCTAATCCAGTCAAATACTGGGACGAGGTTGTAGCACCCAGCCTGTCCACCAATAAACTGTCCTGCATTTGTGTACTTGCAGATGATCAGCTGCGAGTTCAGCGTTCCCAAAAATACGACTATTAAAAGGAACGTAAGTAAAGTAAGGCGAGATGATGGAAGAAAAGGCGACGTACGAGTGACAATGAAGACCTGGACCGACAAAATGACGAGCATGTTGTTGATATGGAACCCCGGGTGTCCATAATAAAACGTCAAGAACCGATCGATAGGCAACTGCGTGCCCAAATAATAATACTCGCGACTCAACATCTGTTCCCCCATCCCGGTCCCAATCTTTGTCTGGAAGTTCAGGATCGTGCCAAAGCCCAAGTCCCTGCCCTTCCCGCACTGGTAGTACTCCGTATGCTTGATTCGCCCCCCTCGCCCAAACGCATTCATGCCGGCATAGATATCCTCGTTCAGATGCAGACCCTTCTGTGCCTTCGACACCCCTCCACGCGTCGACATGTACAGTCCGTTCAGGAAATCAGGATGTCCATAATGCAGCTTTCCCCCGATCCACGCCATCGAGCGCGCCGAAAGAGTCCCGAACGTCTGCTCCTTGCCCGCCGCAAGATCTCCCAGAATACCGATATTCTCTGAGAAAATATACTCGCGGGCGCCGACGATAGCCACAGGGGGCTTGCTGAAGTCCTTGTGGCTCCACTGCGCATACGGGCTCTGGCTCGATACAGCGTACTCCTCGAACTCGCCGAGGATGTTGCGAATCTTGAGGCACTCTTCGAGGTAGTTGTCCTGGTTCGCGTCGATGAGCTGCAAGTACTCTCCACGATAGAAGATGATCGCGTGGTTCTGGTTGTCCGACTTGCCATCGCCGAGGATAGGGTTCCCGGGAAGCTCGATGCGGAACTTGGGGCGCCGCCGCCCAGTCTCGGGAACGAACTCGCTGTGCCCGTCGATGAGCGCCGAAAAGATGCGCGGGTCGCCGCCCTCTTTGCGCGGCGGCTCCTCCTCGAGATACGCGATCTGCAGGTCCGGGTACGCGCGCAGCAAAAACTCGGCGTTCTCGTGTTCCTCCTTGTTGAACTTAGAATACCGTTGCATCGAGACAAGGAACTTGAACTTCCGACGGGCCATGCGCTCGAGCTCGCGCTCCAACTTGTCCGTGTTGCCGCCGAAGAGCTGGACGACGTCGGGGTTCTCTACGCGATACAAGAGCTTGATCGCCTTGGAGTAGTTCATCATACCCGACACCGTCCTGTATAGCGTTTGTGCGCGGAGGGAAGCCCAGATACGCGTGCGAAGGGTGAACTCTGGTGCGGCGCTCTTGAACCCAATGAAATAGAATGGGAGGTCATCGGTCTTCGAGGGGCCCTTTTCGTCATTGAAGGGATTAGGCCCGTTAAACATCGCAGACTCCTCCGCCAGGATCTTGGTGTCCTTGACGAAGTTCTCCCATTCAATCGGGTGCAGCTGCTTGAGATACTCCAGTAGCGTAACTCGGGTGTTCTGGTCCTCTTCGCGGATAATCTCACGCAACGACAGAAGAGTCTAAAGAGGCACTCGTAAACGAAACGTCAACCAGAGAAAGTACCCGGAAAGGAACACACCTTCTCGCTGTAATGCGGTGTTAGCACCGTGAACGTCGGCATCGCATCCACCGGCAGCGGAGGCGGGATCTCCGTCGTCAAGCTCTGGGCAAAGAATGATATCCGGCGCTCGGCCTCGCTGCCAGGAGGGAAAAATTCGCCCTTGAACCCCTTATCGCCCTGCGAGATGAAGAACGGCGGGGCACGCAGCGATCGTCTCCCGCCCGCACCTGTATCGACTTGGTGGTAGAGTAGCTTCTGGACGTGGTCAATTGAGAGCAGATGTTCCCGGTACATGGAAATTATGATCGCGTTCCAGATCTGCGAGACCAGGACCTGCACCAGAATAACCCATCAATAAACATACCATACACGGGAGTTAGCGAGAACAAACCTTCGGCTTATACTTGACCTCCATATCACCCGTGGCCAACAGCTTGGCATAAATCCGCTTCGGCAGCCGCGTGTAAATGTCCTTCCACGGCGTCCAAATCGACAAACCCAAGCTAAACGACCTCCCAATACTATACACCGTGTTCCAAATGATATACCACAAGAACGTGTCGAGGAAGAACAGCACGAGATCCATGACATACATGATCGACAGCGTGAACGCCGCTTGGTTCGTGCACAGCGCGTTCCCAAAGTACTTGTCATTACACCCCTGGATCTTCATGCCGACCATCACACGGATAGGGTCCTTGAACGACAGCGTCAGGAAGAAGTATGACTCCGTGAACTTGCACCCGAACACGAGGAACCACAGGAGCACCGAGCCGAGGCGATTCGCACGTTCGAGCGCCGGGTACGACGCCGTGAAGGTCTGGCTCGCGAGGTACTTGCGCGATTTGCCTGCGACGCGGTCGCCGAACATACGTCCTGAGGGCATGACGGCGAAGAGGAGCGTCGCGACGACGGAGATAAAGAACTGCACAATGCCCAGGATGAGCGCGAGGGAGCCGCCCGCGTTAGCGCTATGCTCGACAATGGCGATGTAGAACGTGGGACCGCAAGTGAGACCGAGGGTGATGAGGAGGAAGACCAGGCGCCGGGTGAGGTGGGAGGAGTTATTCCACGTTGTGGGGATATAGGAGAATTCGGCAAGGGTGGCGAGGATCATGATGACAGTTGCTACTGCACCACCGAGGGCCGTCGCACTCCATGTCATCGCAGGGGAATTCCTCGTCTTCGACTGGTAGACGGTAGGCGAGTTGAAGGCGGTGTAGAAGTAGTACATGGCGATGTGGATGACCCAAATACGATTGAAATTGACCAGAAGATGACCAAAGGAGCGCTTCTCGTAATATGTCTTGAAGAAGGCGCGATTCCAGTCGATTCGGTCGAACTTCATGAACCGTTGGGCCGGAGGAATGTCGACGAGGCGGGTCTGTGGGCGTTGGGGTTAGCCAGCAAGCAGAAGACGACTGGGTGGGAATGCACCTTGTCTGTCAGGACGATCCGCGCGATGCCCTCCGGATACCAGAATAGCTGGTTGACATCATCATATCCAATAATCTCATCGTGATCCCTCTCCCTCCTTACAAACTTCCCATCAACAACCTCATACCCCTGATCACGGATAAACCGATATAATGGCTTCGTGACATTCCTGAGATACAGCCCTTCAGGCACTGGGTCGACCCGGCTTTGGCATTCGGGTGAGCGATAATAGTCATCGGCGCACTTGAAGATGAAGCACAGGCATTCGGGGACGAAACGGACCTGAGCAGCTTCGCCCCAGAGGAGAAGGTAGAGCGCGATCTGTCGTAGACGATCGTACTGGGACATGTTGTGCATGGCTTGGCGCCAGCGTTCGAGGGCGGTGTTGAGTGACTTCTCGTGGGTGGGCCGCTTGCTGTCCGATTTGCCTTTGCCGCGCTTGGATTTGAGACGGCCGAGTCCCGGGTTCTGAACTTGCCCGACAGCATCATCGAGGTCCAGCTGGGCAGCAAAGTACCACTTGCGGTAGTTGGCGTTGTGGCCACCGATGTAATCCGCATGGAGCGTTAGTAGCGCCTGGTTGGGCGACATGCGTGAAGCCCGGCTGTCGAGGAGCTGCATGAGAAAATCGAACTGTAGTAACAGTAGTCAGTATATATGTCCACTAGGCTGGTCAAGGGACAGTTCTTTGTGTACGACATAGTTCGATAAGCAGTAAAAGAGCTGTCTTTGAATTCACAAGTCGTATAACGACTGCACTAAGGCGGCAATACATGTATCACTCTTCAGGTCGCACACATGACGCGCAAAACACCATTTTAGGCGAAGTTCCCCCGGTGGTGACGAGAGCCCGAATAAACAACGAAATCAACTCACCATGTTGCGCATTGAGTCCCTCTGGAAGCCGAATTTTTGAGTGAGGTCCAAGAAGATGTCTTCAATTTCTTCTTTAGAAAGGGGAATCTGGCGCTCAGAGCTCCACGCAGGATAAGCCTCGCGGGCGCCGGCTGGCCCTCCATAATCCAGGAATGTCGGTGTTGAGGAGTCTGACTGTCCCATGCGTGGCTGCCCCGGGGTTCCTAGCGACTCTGCAGACGGTGGATACCGCTGGCCATAGACGTCAACGTCCGAGTCAGTGTCTTGAGGCGCTATTTGGAAAAGCTATGTGAGAAGAGCCGTAGAGAAACAGGTGCTGCTCACGATATGGATCGTAGGTGCCGTTCTGGTCGTAGAAATGTTGGTCGTTGAGGCCGGGGTTGCTACCGTCGGAGGCATAGGTATCCCGGCGGCCATAGTCAGCATTGTCAGACTCATTGTCGTAGTATCGTCGCTGGCCGTTGTTGAAGGGATCGTGGTTGTCTGTCGAAGGGGGCGATGAGGAGGAGGGGTAGCCGTCCTGGCTGGTGGGCCCCGGTCGAGGCATCGTGGTGGTCAGAAGCTCAGGCGTCGTTGGGAGGAACTCACACCACAAATCAACCCAAGCCAAACAGCACCGCCACACGGCTGTCCCCGCCGTTGCTCCTCCTTCGAGCCGGTTCACACATGCATTCGAGGTACCCGCGTTCGCTCGCCTCCACCTGCGCCTTCCTCCTCCTCTGCGTCTGCTTTAATTACCAGCTTTTTGTGCATTGATCACTAAGTTTAAACGGAAACCAGCCTCTGGCTAAAAAGTTCTTGGCGCCGAAATGTTTAACCCCAGACTCAGCCACCGCAGTAAACCGCAGTCGTATATTTTCTAGTACCTCCATATATTCTCGCGCGTCAAGCCCGAGGAACATGACCCGTTGATGACGACCACTCCATCTCTGTCTGCACCTCGTACGCGTTTAATATCAGCTTCAACCCAGGTATCTGCAAATTCTTCCATCTCATTGCTCACATCTGATTTTGTGCAATCGGAGGCCAAGCCTATACATAACAGATAACGATTGTGGAAACACATGGTCATGGCGCCTTGAACACACCAATGTGACCAAAGTAGCTACCGTCCACATCGGTTATGAAAAGCAGCCTGAAAGCTTCGTTTTTCAGGTCATCTGTCAGGCCGAGTTTGAGAGCAGCGTCATAGCACCACGTTGGTCTTCAAAGTTATTCTCATCACCTTCCGTATGCCTGTTGTGCGTGTTATCGAACGACCTTTCCATCTCCTTCAATCATATTGGACAACCTCCTGATTCCCAACGAATCCCGAAGGGCCCGGTGCCGTGGCGTCATTCAGCGATACGAGAGTTCCAAATCACACTTCGCTGAGACACAGGATCGGATTGGCCTGGGCACTTCAGCTTCTCCTTGACTCGACCTCGGTGTCAGTTACTGATTGAAGACTCCGTCACAGCAGCGTCTCCAGAAGCATGCAGCTAAAAATAATTTCGCCGCCCTAACCCCTCCTATTAGCCCACATTTCCTGAACACAACTATAACCTGTCCACTCCTTTATCGCTCAACACCATGTCTCCTCTCAACATTGCTATAATCGGCGGTGGCCCCGCCGGGCTCACGCTTGCCAACCTCCTCCTCGCCTCCCCCTTCTCCGACATCACCGTCACCATCTTCGAGCGCGACGCTGACGCCTCCGCGCGCACGACCAAAGGCGGCACCCTCGATCTGCGCGCCGACACCGGCCTCGCCGCACTGGAAGCCGCCGGCCTGCGCACCTCCTTTGACCGTATCGCCCGATACGACCCACGCTCCAGCAGCATGGTCTTCGCCAACCGGCACGGCACGCGCGTGTTCGAAAAACCAGTCGAGGGCACAGAGAACGCACAGCCCGAGATCGATCGAGACGACCTCAGAACACTTCTCCTCGACGCGCTCCCAGAGGGCACCATCCGCTGGGCCGCGCACGTCAGTTTCATTGCCCCCGACGGCGCACTCCTCCTCTCCGACGGGACACAGGTGCCCACCGCACAGTACGACCTCGTCGTCGGCGCGGACGGCGCGTGGTCCAAGGCCCGCGCGCACATCAGCGACACCCGGCCGGTGTACTCGGGGATCAGCGCGTTCGAGATGCACATCGCCACGCCGGACACGGCGCACCCAGCCCTCGCCCAAGCGGTCGGGCATGGGCTGTTCTTCGCGCTCGGCGGCGGGCGGGCGATCATCGGGCAGCGCATCGGCGCCGGTGACGCGATCATGGTTTACGCCGCGGGGCGCACCGCTTCGGCGACGGCGACGCAGGACGTAATCGCTGCGTGTGGGGGAGACCTTGGGCGCGTACAGGCGCATGTCAAAGCGGAGTATGAGAAGGCGGGGTGGGCACCGGAACTGTGTGAGTGGATTGGTGCTGCGGACCCGGGGACGGTGCGGGGGTGGCCGCTGTATGAGTATGTGCTGCCGGACGGGCATGTGTGGGAGCATAGGGCGGGGTGGACCCTGGTGGGAGATGCGGCGCATGTGATGACGCCATTTGCTGGGGAGGGCGTGAATGCGGCGATGCGGGATGCGCTGGAGCTTGCGAGGAGGATTGAAGCGGTGGCTGAGGCTGATAAAGGGAAGGAAGGGTTGGATCAGGCGGTGAGGGAGTATGAGGAGGAGATGTTCGCAAGGTTGAGGGTGGTTATGACGACGGCGTATGAGAATAAGGAGTCGAGGTTCAACGAGGGGGCGCCGGAGTCGTTCTTGAACACAATAAGGAACAGAATGGGAGGTCGATTGCCCGGCGAGGCTTAGTTTGGCGGATATGGGACGTGGCGCAAGCGTAACACTATGTTCAAGCATGAATGTTTGAGCGTCAAATATACAATCTACCAGCACCTGCGATTTACATCCACCTATTTTTAGATATCGCGAAGCATTTACCTCAAGTCTAAGAGCTGTACTTATACGTAGCTTTACTATATGTACTGGCACCTCGCACGGACGAAGGCCTATGGTTACTTCTCCTTCGATAACTTACTGCTCGCTATCGCACGAGGATATGGCAGACCCAGTTGAATTGCAAATATAGTAAGAACAAAAAACATGTGGATCATCGTACGTCGTAAGTGTAGCATAACGTCGTTAGCAGGTCGTAAGGTGTAAAATGCATATGTATATGGTGAGTATGAGGTAGTGCCATACAGAACAGGAGAATATCTGGGTATGTGTATGAGATGGGTATTTCAGATACAGGAAGCTGGATGGGGTGGCGCTAGCGGGTAAGAGAAGGTGTCGCAGATAAAAGGAAGAAATCATAGGTGGTTCGCGCTCGAGCACGTCGCTGAAGCATTTTACGATGCATCAGTAACATCCCCAAGACATAGAAGAGCCGTAGTCCACGCCGGAGGGTTGATGGGGTGTGAAATTTACTCCAAACTGAGGCTAGGCAGAGACGCCCGGGGAAGTTTGCTGGGAAGAGTCCGACTGGTGAGGTTGATCCTGCGGGTGTGCTGAAACGTGACGCAAACCCTGGGGTCCTGTAGAAGAACCAGGACTCGAAAGCAGCGGGTGCGAGAAGTTGAACGGCATCGTTGGGAGCTGGGGATACTGGGACATGTGTGGCATATTCTGGGCATAGAAAGGATTATCCAAAGGTAGCGTGGAGCAGAACGAGGGCGTTTGAGGAAAATTAGTGATCATCCCATGCTCTGCGCCGTCGCCATGAATGGTATCGGGGATTTGCTGGGAAGGTCCAGGCATAGCGTGTAAAAATCCGATAGGTGTCGGGAATGGTACCCATACCACCCCCTGTTGTGCTTCAGATCGTGGACGGGGTCCAGAATAGAACGGATTCGTAAACTGAGGATAGATCTGGGGATACTGTTGAGCTGGGAAATATCGTGGTTGACGCGACGGCTGTAATAAGAAGTCCTGTGAGGGCTGGTGATGTTGCGGCACGCGCTGCTCCCCATCGTCTTGCTCGATCCCAATATCGGCTTCAGCGCCTGCTACAACTTCTTCATCTATCTCCCTTTCAGCATCATTTTGGGGCGGACCTGGGCAAGACTTATAGTGTCTGTTGCGGTGGTATGCGTCTCCTCGAGAAAATCTAAATATGTGAATGTCAGATTGAGATCTTGAATGAGTACAGATTTTCCTACTCGTTAAGACATACAGGGCATTCCCAGGAGGGACGAATGCGTTTGGGCTTTAGGGATGCAACAGCTATCGCAAAGAATTTATTCTGGCGTTTCGCGATGCTACCGCCTGGCTTGCGAGTGGCGTGCTTTCCTTTACTCTGCGCATTTGTATTGGGCACCATAGATACACGTTGAACTTGGTCGGAGTCCCCAGTCAGCATGTCCTGGTGCTGCTGCTCAGTCGTTTTCATAGGCGAGCCACAAGTATCACCGCCGGTGGAGGTCCCAGCGATGGCCCCAGGCTCGGGTGTCGTAGTGCCAGAAACAGTGGTTGCAGGGGTAGGGAAGTCGCTGTAGGGCGGAGAAAACGGCCAACATAGATCAGTCATAGGAGAGGGAGTGGAGGTGGGGGATGGGTAGCAGCCCGTGGTGTTCATTATGGTTGGTCTGGTAGGCGTAATTGTCCTAGGGGCGTAAACAAGGACTGCTGCCCGTGTCATGGCTTTGGTGCTGTGAGTCGTAAGCGAGTCTGTCTCGGTGGCATGCGAAGGACGCTTTGACGCGTCCTCGAATTCGCATATTCCCGCTGGAGGCTCAGGCATTGCGTGCAAAGCGATGTTCCACTGCTCGCCACCGCCGCCAAAGTCCTCGAGAGAGGTACCAGGGATTTCTCCAGGGAGCATCTGGTCGGATATGATCCCAAAGTTGATTTCTTGGTGGTAAGGGAAATTCATTTTGAAATACGAGAATTGTGAGGAAGATATGAAGTGGCGCAGAGATTGGATGGTGGTAACAGAGGATTCCAGTCGCAGCGACGCGTGAATTTAGTGGTGAGGAGCAAGGTAGTCGTAGGAAACGTTAGGAAGCTTAAATGTGTTGAGCATGTGACCTTCGCGTCAAAGCGCGATCTTCATTCCACTGCCAAAGCTTGGTCGAACCAAACAAAAGCAGAAGCACCGTGATCACCACAGCTTCGATAACCCATTCAAGAGCCTAGACTGACGCTCCCTTACAACAAAACTTGCGAGCAGTTACTTAGACTTCTTCGACAAGCGCAAGAAACGAGAATCAGCAGGCCGCGGTCTTTTGCATGCTGCGAAAAGTACAGTACGGACCTATCATGATCGCTTTGACAGACGTTGGATGGTCCGCTTTGTTGGTGCGAAGGGTCGCCCATAGAGCTAGAAATCAAAGCTGGCTTCGATGAGGGCCAAGGCACTCGATCCCACAGAAGAAACTGTAAGGCCTTTAAGTCAGGGCTGGAAACTGCGGTACATCCAGTAAATACAGGGTTCGAGCCGGTATACGCAGGTGAGTGCATACATGGAGAAACGATGCTGTCTATTGATAGCCATGATTCCAAAGGAAACTTATCCACACCAATGTCAATCTTCAGCATGATACTACAATGGGGTAACAAGACATACCACAAACGTACCACCAAAGTCAACTCCCTGTTCCACGTTCTCTAGCATCGTTACAAGAGCAGGCGAGCGCTTCACACGAGTCTAAATCAAAGCAACACAAAGGATCCTTTGGGGCCTTGGGGGAGGTTTATGTGTATATACCCTGTAAGCAGCAAGCCCCTACTGAGCGGTGGCAAGCAAGGGATCCCCACCCGATTACCGTCCACATCAGATTCATCCTGTCTTGCCGTTACAAACCAAAGAGGCGCCAACGCCAGGAGATCGTCCATACGAGGTTCCATCCATCTAGCCGCCCAGGAATCCACACCTCTTCGAAAATCACAGCCCCGCAGTGATCTATCGCACGAAAGGTCACGTCGTGTTCTAAGCGTTCAACGTAGAGATTTACTGTTGGATGCAACGGATACGTCCGTCCATTCGTTCAAATCCCAGTCCAATGCGCCTCAAAAGGAAACTAAAAGGTCTTCAGCAGCGTCGATGTATCGTTATCTCGGGAGAAAGTCGGGTCGGTGTGACACTCGAGACTCGAAAATCAGGCCTTCCAATGACGCGAGCGCAAAGCAGAGGCAAAATTACTGGATTCCTAGGGGACACAGGTATGAATAACCGCACCTAACATACGCTGTTCAAAGAGTTTGCAGTCCGTCTGCAGCCCTTGGAACATAACAGTCATTAGAATCTGATATCACTATCAAAATCGTTCTTCCAGATAGCGCGCGAAGGAGCTTTAACTCACAACTTTCCAGTCCCGACAATTCATTCCATTGATACGTGTGGGCTATCATGGGCAGATTAGCGAGACTCCTGAGGTAGACAGCTAGTCGGAGTAGTTCAGGCTCTAAGTTATCGATGCGGATTCTGAGATCATTGGGCCCGGTTGGATTGGGCTCGGATGCCTATATGCGATGAGTAGATCCAGTCGAGACATTCTGTCTGGCCATTGTTCTCCCAAATTACAAGGCCATGACAGAAACAAGGGGAGGGAAATCTAGGGAAAATCCGGAGACACACGTGTCAGCAAGCCGTGGCGCGCAAGTTTGCTCCGAAAGCTGAAAGCCATGATGCCAAACACGTCGCCATCTATCTTATCCTCGGCCAATTTTCAGCCTAGCAAACCTCAAAGCAGTCGTAAGTATAGCAAGGTAATACAGCAAGATAAAATGATATATAGACAGTCAAAAGGAGAAACGAGGGAATTTTTTAATGAATTGTTAGACGATATCTTGCTCCCAAAAAGGCAGAACCTCCAACAACGCCTTTACTTTCGCAACTTCAGACGGCCAACGCGCAAGACGGTTGGGATAGCACGCTGTACAAATGTATTAGCGGTAACACACTTTCAAACATTGAAGGCTAACATACGTTTTGGGCCTTTTCCCATCAGGAAAACGTGAAGAAGTTGCTACCCGTTGATATTCCCAGGCCAAGTTCATGACTTACTACCATGCCAAATAATTTCATGTAAATACTTATCATGGTTGGCATAGAACTGTCATTCTGATCTTCATCTGGCAAGCAGATGTAAGATATCAGAAGACTATGCACTGTGCAAATTTCACCTGAACGATGATTACAACAAGGGTGTCAGTGGTTGGTCAGCTGAACAAATCCTTTCAAAGTAGCCAGTTCTGAGCGAGTGAAACCAGCCTTACGCTGAGAGATCAGGCTTGACAAGATGACGGAAGTCTGGCATCTGCCGGGTTAAAAGATAAGATACACTCTTCTGTCAATATTTGAGGATTAAGGAAAATGTAGAAAGTTTCTATTCCTGGGCCAAATTTGGGACCACTCCCGTGCTAGGTAATCTCATATAATCTAGTACAAGTCCTAACTCTATCTGATAATCGGAGGCAAATTTTCGGAAGGCTTTTTATCCTTGGTCAGATGAACTAATGCGTCTGGAATTTGTCTGATAATATCTACAAAAAACAATGCTTTTAAAGACAGGCATCAGCAGGAGTCGAACCCGCGACGTCACATAATCTAATGACAATGTTTCGTTGAGATGCTTATACCCCTCAGCAAC
>JABCKH010000407.1:0-16492 GCA_018851285.1 Lyophyllum semitale | reverse complement strand
AGAACCCGCACCTTCACAAACAGCGTCGAAAACAAATACTGCGACAGCCGCGAATCATGCAGCGGCAAATGCCTATAGCCTACACCCATATCCTTCATCAGCGCCCGCATCCCAACGTTTCAACAACAACAACAACAACAAAAAAACACACACCTTGCTCCAAACACCCCAACGGCGTACAATAAACCGCAATCGGCTCATCCCCCTCCCCATCACTCCCATCCTCCAGCACCGCAACCTGCACAAACACAACCTCCCGCATCCCCGCCCCGCCCACAACCTCAAACGGCAGCCGCAGCGTCTCCCGCCACACGGGGTTGAATCCGTTGTTCCGCACCGCCCGCGTGCGCGCCGATACCGGGTCCGTCGAGTCAGAAGAAGAAGACAAAGGGGGGGAGGAGGAGGAGAGGGAAGGCAGGTGCGCCCAGTCGGGGACGTGCAGGGATACTTTGACGAGTGGGTCTACAATCGACTTGTCGATGATTTCGCGGCCGGTGCTGTCCCGCAGCCGGGGGAGCTGGTGTGCGGAGATGATCTTACGAGCAAGCAGTACATATTTAGAACATGGTAATGAAGAGCGGGGAAGAGGCACTCACGGTAACCTCAAGAACATGTTTGGTCCGCTTCGTCAAGAGCTCTTCGTTGTCCCCCCGCAGCACGTCCGGTTTCAGAACAAACCCAGCACGTCCATTCCGCTGGAACATCGCCTGGTTCATCATATACCCCAAATCTACCCTCACAAATCAGCATCAGCCATCTCCCGCTCCATCCCAAGCCCACCAACTCACCAAACGTCTGCCAATTAATAGCCACCACCTGCGCCCCAGCCGCCCAATACCTCCCCGGCTCATAGTTCGTCGAACTCACCCTCGTCCCCTTTGGATAAATCCTCACCATATGCCCCCTCGTATGCCTTACCAGCTCCCGCACATCCGCATGTGCCTTCACCAGTTTGTTGGCTGCGTTCTCGGAGAGCGAGAAGATGTGCTCGGGGGCGTAGCCGTGCTCCCGCCCGAGGCCGCGGCATTGCACGCCGACGGTGTAGACGAGGAGGGAGGCGAGGGCGAAGGACATTTTGACTTTGGGCTTTGCGGTGGGAGTGGGGGCGGAGGTGGGGGTAGGGGAGGGAGAGAGAGAGGAGGAGGAGACGTGGTGGACGTCTTTACCGCGGATGTGCCGCCACTTCTGTTTGAGCTCCCCGAGCCCGTTCTTGAGCACACCTTTGTCGTCGGCGTCTTCGTCCTCCGAGGACGAGGGTTGCTCGGCTTCGAGGACGCGCGGAGTCTCTGGGCTGGGAGTGGCCTTTTTCACGCGGAGAGCCTCCAGCTGCGCGACGACGTAGAGATTCTTGGCCTACAGATCCATCATCAGATGAGCACCTCTCCGGCCCACAGAAGGATACCATATACCTTTAGCAGGAATTTTCCCTTGAGATCCTCCGGGCTGGGTAGGCAGCTGAGCTTTGGGCGGCCCTCGACCGGCGCCCTGATGAGCGCCTCGCCAAACGCCTCGAGCATGATCTCGACTAGCACGTCCTGCTGCTTGACCCCGCAATGCACCTCGGCAGAGATCAGCAGCGGATACGGAGACGTCACAAAGGCATATTTCGCGATAGCCATGCAGACGTCCCGCACCGACACCTTGGACGTGAGCGTGTTGCCGTGGAACACCACCGGTTCCGTGTCCCCGTCGTAGACGTCCACTACCAGCAGGGATCAGTTAGGAATGGAAGACAAATGGCATCACCCACACTCAACGCTGCGGCAACTGTGCAGCAGCGCCCGGATGTACCCCTCGATCGTGCTCACACCAACCAGCTGGTTCCCGACCAGGTATGTGTTATGCGACGACGAGATGTAGTACTCTGATATCGGCCGTGTCATGTCCTGCCAGATCCCGATATTTTTCTCTGCAAACACAGCATTGTCAGATGAGAGCAGGAACGAAGAGAAGCCCTCGACGGTGTGCATTGAGTATTTGGTAAACATGGCCGTAAGCTCGTCGGGCGTCAGGGTAGACTGTTTGAAGTATGTCAGTTGAGGAGATGAAGGGTATGAAAAGACGTACGTGCTGCGTATCACGCATGAACTTTTCGAAAGCAGTAAAGTCAAACTTGCCGCCGTTCGCGTCACAGAGGTCCTTGTAGATAAGCTCGATCTCCGGCCGTCGTTTGAGTTCCTTGACAAAAGCCTGGAATCCCGCAAAGTCGAGATACCCCGCATTCTTCGTGTCCGCATTCTACCGTCTGTCAGTAAGGGAATTAACAACTCCAACCAACCTACCTTGAACAACCTCCGCAACTCGGCCCTTGACAACCTCGCATTCAGCCTCAAACAAAGCCTCTCCACCTCTTCAAAGCTCAGCTTATTATCCCCCTCCGCATCCGCACCTTTCCAGTACTGCCGCTCCCACACCGCCTCCCGCACATCCACCTGTCCAAGCCCCATCATCAGCCCCTGCCGTATTCCCACCAGCTTGCGGACTGCGACGTCCCACAGGGACAAGACCTCGTGTGTGTCGGCGAGCATGTGGAGGGTCTTGTACGCGCCTTCGAGGATATAGATGATGGTGAGCCAGCGCTGTTCTGCCTCTTCGGGGAATGAGAATTGCTGGCGGTAGTAACGTGCGGCGGGACCGGAACGGATTTCCTTGATCGTCTCGAGTGCGACTGTATCATAAGAATGAGTATGTGGCAATTAGAAGGACGGGATGCGTACCGATGCCGGTCTTTGAAGACTTGTAGACGATCCGGCCCTCGTCCGGATCGAGTTGG
The DNA here is from genome assembly GCA_018851285.1 of Lyophyllum semitale. Taxonomy (NCBI): domain Eukaryota; kingdom Fungi; phylum Basidiomycota; class Agaricomycetes; order Agaricales; family Lyophyllaceae; genus Lyophyllum; species Lyophyllum semitale. The sequence goes on along the minus strand of JABCKH010000407.1, from coordinate 13,719 downwards.
AACAGGACCCGCTTCTGCTTCTTTTGCGAGACCTTGGTCATCGTCGTCCCCATCAGCAGCGCAGGTGCAACGCTAAAGTCGCTCGGAAGGACCGGGGCCGGCGATGGAGACGGGCTGGGTTTGACTTTGTCGGTCGACATGGCGGCGAGTCGGCGGGCAAAGTAGTGGTGGAGATCGATCAGGGATCGTTGTCGTCAAAGTGTTGTATTTTTAGCATCACATGCGATTAGATCATCTTGACAACTTTGTGATATCGGATATTCCTTACCTCAAGCGCTCGACAAGGTGCTTTCTTGGTGTGGACGAACAGTTTAGAGGCATGCTAATGTGATTCGAATAATATAGATTTCGCAAAACTCGTTCTAGCAAACTCCAAGACCTATTCTCGGCTTCCAACTATCCCATCCTTGCGACTGTTTTGATCGGTGACGCACGCGATTTCACCCTTTCACACCATGCAGGCCCCGAATGATTCTACCGGTCGAGCTCTGCGTATTCCAGAAATCGTTCAACTGATCTTCGCGACGATGGATATGTCTGGCGTGGAAGATGCTAGTGATTCCAGCCATGTCAAGATTGCCCTTGGGAGAGCCGCACAAACATGCCGTGATTTCTGTCCACTTGCTTTGGATATCCTATGGAAAAATATGACGTCGATCGTTCCTTTGTTGTCTATCATCGGCTTGGTGAAAGTGACCGACGGCCGATATGTACGTCCACTTCTTCTCTTTCATCTTTCTCGCTGAATGTCGTGAATGCTTCCAGACGCTACGACGTGAGTTTCTGTCTGCTCAATGGCATAGGTTCGAAACGTACGCGCATCGTATAAAATACTTGAATGATCCCAATCCGCCATCTATCGACGACCGCACTGCTCTTCGCATCGCCCAGCACATGCGCGGCAAGTCCTTACTGCCCATGCTGGAGTCACTATCGTACACCTTCTCTCCACATTTACACCTTCTTATTTCGCCGCACCTTCGGGAAATATCCATCAAGAACGACACGGATGACCCCCAGCCTGAGAGCTGGAAGGTTGTTGATTTTTTTCACGCGTTGACTGTAAACGCTCCTATGCTGGAACAGTTCCATTCCACAGGTTCATGGATACAGAAGGTCCCTGCCGTTAGCTCGCAACTACAACACCTCCATCGCGTGACCCTGAAGAGCAATGTTTCACTAGACCAGAACAGCTTGTTTGGCCTCCTGTTGCTACCAAAGATTGGATATCTCACAATTTGGGTTCGTATCCCCCATGCTCGACTTCCTCCTCCCCCAGCCAATTTGCGACCATCTTCATTGAGGCATCTACACATTGCTGGCGCTCCGCTCAATATATCGGATGTCCTGAACCATCTGACTACGACACCCCTTACGGTTCTTAATCTTCGAGTGCTGCTTTCTAATCAAGACTCTCGAGAACAATCATGGAGAGCCCTTGTCAGCAACGTCCCATCGTGGTCAAAATCACTTTCATCATTTAGGGTCCGGACCTTTCTCCTCGGGACTGCGCTTGAAGCTGCGAACCCCACACATGACATGTCTTTACTCGATCCAGTACTGCGACTCCCGAAAGTTCAATTACTCGATATCCACTATCCGCTCGATCTTGATCCATCAGACGAGGACTACCTCAACCTTGCAGTCACATGGCCTCAGATGCGTCACTTTGTACCTACGCTGATGTCTGCAAGCTTGAAGCCAAGGGCCGGTTTCTCTACGTTGGAATCATTCGCCGTCCATTGCCCACGACTTCGGCGCCTGGGTGTGCACGTGGATTTGTCGTCCTTACCACCGTTACCTCCCATCGGCTCTATTCCAGCTATCCACCCACACCGCAGTCCCTTGCGAGCCTGCCGTCCTAGCACGGTGTCTGAATGCCTTATTCCCCGATTTCGCCGTGGTTTTCACCTCTGACCATCCGAAATGGGATGGAACCACCCCAAGCAACGAAAATCAGACGCAGTGGAAGACGGTAGAGGTGATGCTAAAACTATGTCAGGCGGCGAGGGAGGACGACACCGAACGCCGGCGCCGTGCTGGATTGGCACCTGCCAGCGCAGAATAAGGAAGATGCTTTCTTTTTTTTTGTAGGAGTGAGTGTAATACATATACCGTTCTTTTGTTGCGAATCCAAGGCGTGTCACAATGGGACAGACGCGACGCGTCAAGGTAACGTGACGTATGCGTGACCGTTGTGTACAGCAAGATCCCGAATAGTAATACTTACACCTTTCCAACATGGTCAGTCTCCATTCCGCCCTTCTTTCCTTTGATCAGCACGCTCACTGCCTGATATATCCCTCAGATAGCGACCTTCAGTATGCCCTGACGCGAGATGAAAAGTGTTCGATGCGCATTTCATTGGCACGAGTAATCCCAAGGTAAGCCGCTTCATCATACCCACCCTCCTCACCCGTTTTTCGCTGACTGTATCACCCTAACAGATGTCTCTACGCTACGCCCCCACGGTAAAGAATGCAACAACGGTCCTCGGGCGATTAGATACAGGCTGGAACTTCGGTTGAAAGGTGACTACACAATCAGCAGTGCGTTTCAATATTATATCCTCTCCTTCGATGACTCTAAATTGATTATCTGGCAACCCTCCATCGTTAGTCCCGGCAGACGACGGCACGAGTGCTTTCACGCTCATTCTCCATATCAGCGCCTAGCCCGCATCTGGGTCGGCGAGAACGTTGGAGTCATGCGATCATGAGGTAGGCCGCTCTATCATATTCATCCTCGTTCTTTACCCGTTTTCTGCAGATTTCCCTCTTTGCGGAAGTCTTTACGCCACGGTTCCTCCACAAGGACGCAATAGCGGTCTGCGGATGATAGAATACGGCCTCGGAGTTCGGAGAGGCGGCTAAAGAACCAACGATGCGTTCCATCTCATTTCCTTCCTGTCAACGATTCTCATTCGATCATTAAGCTTGCTTCGGTCGATGATTTAGGGAGAATGAAAGGTGAGTACTCTCGTAGTCATCGGTTCCATACTTATTACTTCAACGATAGCTGCACCTCAGTATGCGAGAAGGGTGGGGTCATGCGTTGTGGTTCAACTAACCTTGTTACCCAGTACGTAGACTTCGTTTCTACCGCATATGCCGTGTTTTGATAATGTCTGGGCTACGTATGCAATGCTTCTATCTGACGATGATTCGAACGCAACGAACAGGATGAGTGCTCCCGCACTTGTCTAGATATTAATTTCACTAAAATGATAGGATCATGCGATGGCGTTCAGGACCATAGGGCAACAGTACCCTGTACGTGCACTTTGGTTCTCCCGCATATACTGTGCCTTGATAACATCTAAACTACGCACGTAGCTCCTCTATCTACAATATAACAACCTCGCGGTTGGTAAAAGGTAGCTATGGAATAATTGTGCGTTTGCAAGAACGACGGTATCATGAGAACGTCGGCTAACCATCGACTCCCTGTTAACGAACACCATAGCGGTGCGGACGACGGGGACGCGAACTCGGAATTCACAGAAGTAGATACGGTGCGTTCCCATTTGGTTTCCTTCAGTGATTCTCATATGTTCTTCTCGCAGACCTCTATCAGTAACTCGATACGGGACAGGGTAAGTGTTCTCGCAGTCGTATCGGCGCCTCCTTTACTTCCTTCAAACACAGCGGCATGCTAGTTCAAGAAAATGATAAAGATTATCCGATGGCGTTCAAGGTCCACTGCTCATGAGTAATACACTTCCTGCCATCTCATATATTGTTCTTTTATGACGTCCAGGCTACCCTGAAACCCCTCTATCCGCACCACAATAACCCCGCGTGGGGTAAGCATTTTCTGTGTTCATCACTCGTGCACAGGATTGATCTAACGTTGTGATGACCTTCCATAGGATTTCCAACAACAAAGCGACGCGGGTATCTGACTCGAATCAGGAGATGTATGCGACAGATGTACTAGGTAATTGATGTTTTATTACTGGCATCGAGTCGTATAGTCTACAGTAATAAACTACTATGTGGATAATACATTCCCCCATGATGCCCGTCACTCACAAAGAAACGTTTGAGGGGCATGCCTGATTGCAGGATTCGATATCTCAACTTCAGTGACTCAGAATACAGATTTGAATCAAATCTCCGATATACAAAAGTTTTCACCAACGACGAATGTGGTTCATGCGTGAGGCCAGTGCCCAGTGCGTGATCGGAGTTTGAATAAACCCCATTATGGAAAACGCATGACTTGGCGTTTCTTGGGCGTTTCGTCTTATTCGACGAGGACCTCTTTTACGACCCCACCTTTGGAACGTCGTGGTTTGCAATACTTATGCATAGAAACGATGGTCGGAAGCCGAATACGAGGGGAAGAAGCGCCGGGGCTCACCCTTACTTCCCACGTCCGCCTAGTCTAAGCTTACTGGAGGGATCGGGGAAGCGGATCCCAGTATCATTGCCACCGATGGCCCGAAGAGAAACACATGGTATGATACCAATGATCTTGTTAGACTAATCTTATTTTCCGCCTTCATGCAGGAATATTTAGCATAGGGAAAGCTCGGCCAGCAGGCATCTTGCCTCGTCAAAACACGTAAGGATGTTGAAAGAGCACCTCATCCTGCTTCATTTTGACTCTCGTCTCGAATCGTTTTAGGCGGGAACAGCGGCGGCATGCGCCCCTCTGGTCATTGCCTCCGAATTCTAAAGGTTTACTCAGCAAAAGCCAGGCGGAATAAAAAGACGATACTATACAGGAGAAGCCTAGTGATCTCTCACATGGAGTACCTACCACCGCCGATGGATGTAGCAGCTCCCACACAGACGAGAACAGCACAGCCAACGATGGCGTAAATATCGTTCCCAGCATCGAAACAGTCATCGAAGCTCGGGAACGCTGTAAGGATCACGCACAGCAGCTTCGTCAGCGAAGGGAGGAGCTCCGTGCGCGGGCAGAACAGTTCTTTGAGCACAAGAAACGAGTGAAGGAAGAGTTGGAGGAGAGGAGGATTCTCACATGGAATAAGGTTAAGAGATGGGAGGAGGATCTGGATCACGAGCGGAGAGAGATATTGTCGGAGGAGAAGGAGGACTTGCAGTGGGAGGCGGCATTGAAAAAGATGAAGGAGCAGCTGGAGGAGATAAAGGCTATGGATGATCTCTAATTACCTTTCCTATGCTTGATATAAATCATCCTGTTGCAGGTCGGACGTCACTTCAAGTCAAATTGAAGTTTCCTGCTGGTATGTTCTGACTATACCCAATCCTCCCTTGCTTCCCTAATTCTTAAATCACTCACTTTATAAAGACATGACACAATTTATTTAATTGCCCAGATGTGACTACGACCTTGTCTTGCATATCCCTCACGTAACACAAGCACACGCAAGAGTTTCCTGCTGACCACGGTCCACCACCTTCATACACTTTTTCTATGCTACGCCGCCAAGGCCACGAATATAATCACAGTTGTCGGATGGTAGAGTATGAACTCGGAGTTCGGAGAGAGCGCCTACAAAATCAACGGTGCGTTTTAAATCTCATTTCCATGCTTCGATGATTCTAAGATGCTATGGGATGAGTGGTCTTGCTTTCGCCTTGATTGTTCCTTACAAAGATAAGATGACGTCCAGGACTATTAGGCACGATTACTCAGACGCTGGGAACGTGAGTTTTTACATCAATCCTTGCGCTCTTTTTCAACACCTTCCACTGAAATATGACGGGTCTTTCCCTGGCTTTCTACACCAAGATACCATCTACGAAGCTGGTTCAGATACCAAGTAATTAGCCATTTCAACCTGATATGATATTTGAATTTGACGTACATTGTAATTTGCGTATGATACGATTTCCTGATCTGAGTCCTTGGGTGAGCTTTGGAGAGGTGTGTTTGCAATATGATGCCTGCGCCCATCTGGCACATTAGGAAGAATCCGATGCCGTTACAAATGTTTTCCGAAAGAACGCGGTGTTGTCACAGAGACGCGACGCGTTCAAGTAACGTGACCAATGTGTGACCTTTGTAGACCACGCGGATCATCGCGATATCCGAGACATTCTTTATCCCCTGAGGCTGTGCATGGGCCGCATAGGTACCAGGTGTTGCGGTGGCCATTGCAAGCGCTCGACAAGGTACTTTCTTGGTGTAGATGAACAGTTCAAAGGCATGCTAATATGATTGGCATCATGTAGATTCCATTACACCCACCAAAACTTGTTTCAAGCGCTGGGACCTGTTCTCGGCTTTGCTGAAAGGACTGTTTTGATCGACGACACACGCCATTTCACCCTCTCATTCATTCATTCCTTCCTTCCTTCGAAAGCACATCATGCAGGCCCCGAATGATTCTACTGGTCGAGCTCTGCGTATTCCCAAAATCGTTCAACTTATTTTCGCGACGATGGATCTGTCTGGCCAGGTGGATGATGCTAGTGATTCCAGCCATGTCAAGATTGTGCTTGGGAGAGCCGCGCAAACATGCCGTGATTTCTGTCCAGTTGCTTTGGATGTCTTATGGAAAAATATGACGTCGATCGTTCCTTTGTTGTCCATCATCGGCTTGGTGAAAGGGACCGATAGCGAATATGTATGTCCACTTCTTCTCCACTTTTATCTTTCCTACTGAAAGTCATAAATGCTTCCAGTCGCTACAGCGTGAGTTTTTATCCGCTCAATGGGATAGGTTCGAAACGTACGCGCATCATATAAAACACTTGAACGATCCCAACCCCCCAGCTATCGACGACCGCACTGCGCTTCGTATTGCCCAGCACATGCGTAGCAAGTCATTGCTGCCGATGCTAGAGTTGCTATCATATACATTCTCTCCGCACTTTCACCTTCTCATTTCACCTCGCCTTCGAGAAATTACGATCAAAAACGCCGCACATGACTTTCAACCGGAGAACTTGAGAGTTGTCGATTTCTTTCACGCGTTGACGATAGATGCTCCGATGCTGGAAAACTTTGTCACCACGGGATCATGGGTACAGAACGTACCTACCGTTATCTCACAACTCCAACACCTCCGTCGCGTGACCCTTCAAAGCAAAGTTTCGCTGGACCAGAACACCTTGCTTGCTGTCCTGTCCCTTCCTAAGCTTGCATACCTCGCAATTCGGTTTCGTCCCAACCACCCCTCTTTCTTGATCCATCAGACGAGGATTACCTCAACCTTGCAACCCGATTGTCTCAGGTGCATCATTTAACACTTACGCTGGCATCTGCAAGCCTAAAACCTCGGGCGAGTTTCACTACACTGGAATCATTCGCCGCCCACTGCCCTCAACTTCGGTACCTTGCGGTGCACGTGGACTTCACGACTTTGCCGCCGTCACCCCCCATCGGCTTTCATCAGCTATTTGAGCTCTCCACCCACTCCGCAGTCCTTTGCGATCCTGCCGTCCTGGCTCGGTATTTGGATGCCTTATTCCCAGATTTGGATGATGTGGAGTTCGCCTCTGATTATCCGAAGTGGGATAGAACCACCCCTAGCAATGAAAATCAGACCCAGTGGAAGATGGTAGACAGAATGCTGAAGCTATGTCAGGCGGCGAGGGCGGACGACACCGAACGCCGGCGTCGTGCTGGAATGGCATCGGCTAACGCGGAGTAAAGAAGTTACTGACTTTTTCGCATGGATGTGCGTAATGTACCGTTATTTTCATCCTCAATCCAAGGCCCTTTACATCATTGCCAGGTTTTGCTCAGAAATCGTTCTCGAACAGCTTTTTTTTGGCGCTGTCACTGTTACGTTGTGTCCACGATATGATATCGGAGGCGATGGAGGACCTACCGTGGGAGGCGGCGTTGAGGAAAATGATGGAGCAGCTGAGGAGATGAAGGCCGTGGCTGCTCTCTAATTATATTTCCTATGTTTGATATGAAACATCGTCCTGCAGGTCCGACGTCACTTCAAATCGAATTGACGTTTCACGTTGAAGATCCCGTTCCGACTAAGTATGCCCTCCCTGGCTTACCGAGTTCTTGAATCGCTTGGTTTAGAACATGATTTATTTATCGTTTTAGATGACTACGACAGGGGAGAATAAGGCAGCCGGACTACCATGTTCCCTGTCTCGTTCTCGGAAGCCACATCACGTTCGGCCTCCTGAAAACGACGAGACCGGGCGAGTCTTGAGAAACTATGGCCAACAAAAGGCTCATTCCCGTTGGATCTTTTCTCGCTCGCCATCAGCTTTCTTGGGCATCTATGCTATGGAGGAAGACAGCGTGAGCTTTACCGTTTGAAGTTCGGGATCTAGACGATCAATAATACAAAATCAAGGGAAGTTGCAAGCTCCTATATTGTAGAGTGTTTCCGTAGCTCTATGTCAAGAAAATGGCTGTTGACCAAAAATCGGGAACAATAACAAGCCACAATACTCGGCCCTCGGCCCCTCCCGCGGCCTATCTGCGTGTCGCCTATCTTTTTAACGGTCTATTGACCCACCATGGCGACTAGCGACCCAAGTAAATTTCAGACCACCCTTCACGCTCGCTACGGTAAGGACAAAATCCGGGTGCTTCGAGTGGTTCGTGAGGGTGCCTGGCACCATGTTGTCGAGTACAACGTTACGGCATTGCTGGAGGGCGATATTGATGTCAGGTGAGCGTAGATCTTTCTGGTCATTGAAATATGGCATATATGGGCGTCTATATTGTGTTTCATCTGACGGATGCCTTATCTGCTGGCGGCCGTAACCGAAGTTGCTGACCAAATTTCTACAATCCAGCTACACACATGCCGATAACACTGTCGTGGTTGCTACCGACTCTAGTACGTACGATCGTACATCGTTTCCATACTATCTACTAACGCTACACCTCCACTGAATAGTCAAGAACATCACATATTGTACGCCCATGCTCGTCATTGCTCACTTAAGCGCCGTATTAACGCCCATTTCAGATCTAGCGAAAGTTTCGCCGCACGTCCTTGTCCCTGAACATTTCGCTCTGCATCTCGGGACCCACCTTGTCTCGCGCTACGCCCATATCCAGAAGGCCTTCGTCACGGTTGAGCAGTTGCGGTGGACACGCGTCCCGCTAAATAACACACAATCCGAAGACGGTGAGAAAGGCCACACACATGCGTTCTACCGCGACGGGGAGGACAAGCGTGTCGTCAAAGTTGAGGTGGGTATAATTTTCTCTGCCTTTCGATTCGGTTCTTATTGTTGACGTATAGGTCGATGGGTCAGCCGGGAAGGACAAGCTCGTCGGTCATGTCACATCTGGCATCTCTGATCTCCTCGGTGAGTGTACCGACATCTGTGTTCGCATCCCTTCCAATTATGATCGCCGTACGTTCACAGTTCTCAAATCCACCGGCTCCTCCTTTGCTTCGTTCATCCGGGACGAATATACCTCCCTAGCTGAGGTCGATGACCGCATATTCAGCACTGCGGTCGACCTGCAGTATGCCTTTGCTCCTGTATACCTCGCTGCACCCACCGACGCGAAGCAGCTTTCCTTCACCCTCGGAAACAGCGTGAATGGGGACGGGACAGTGGGGGATGCTGTAGGAGTGGCCGAGCGTGCGAGAAAGGTGACACTAGAGATCTTTGCAGAGGACGAGAGCGCGAGTGTGCAGGTACTGCTTCCTCCCCCGTCACGCCTGCCAATTCCCCTGACCCCGCTCATGCACCATAGGCAACTCTGTACAAGATGGCGCAGCAGCTTCTTGCACAGAATGCCGGTGTGGAGGCAGTAACATATTCTCTGCCCAATAAGCACTACATCCCCGTGGACATGCGGTATATCGGGGTGGAGAATGTCACACCATCGTAAGCTTCCGTCTTCGTCCGTTTCTCTTACCTTTACTCCGGCTTTCCTCCGAATTTTGGGCTGTGGTCCTGCCGCTTTGTGCGCTCGGCATATTGCTTGTGTTTGAGCGACACTTGTTTTATTTGCTTTTCCTGTGCACAGCTTCCGCCTTAAAGTTCGTTACTATTGATCGATATCTAGGTCTTGCGCACGAGCATTCCTCAGTAATCCCAGTTTTTTCTGCGATACGGCTTCTCACGAATTTCCTCTTTTACAGGTCCAATGCAGAGGTATTCATGCCCATCGCAGCTCCGAGGTGCGTCAGCCATCCTATCTTTTTTCTTATTGCGCTTAGTTGACATCATGCTTCCCAGCGGGTTGATTTCTGCGACGGTGTCACGCAAGTGAAAGCGATATAGTTTTGGTGAGCGTCCTTCGATACCACCGAATTCGACTCTCAGCTCATTGTCCTAGCAGGAAGAGAATGAAAGTATTCTCCTTGATACCCTCAGTCACGGTGGTGGCGCTGTGGCGTCTCAACTAACTCTGCCTAACCTTATCCCATATCTACTGTTTGTTGGTCCTATTTTATAGTTGTTTGAGGTTTACCACCTACAGTGGATAGTCTGACCGGTTTCTTAAGGCGACAAGGTAATGGAGACCGACAAAAAGAAGAGGGGGTCGTGATCGGCAGTCGAGACTCCGATTTATCTTATCTGACACTCAAAATCGCATCTTCTCCTCAACGCGATATACTCCTTTCTTTCATGCAGGCGTCCTACGAACTAACTCACATAATTTCTCATGACGCCAACACCCAAGGACGAGACATTCGTATGGTGTGGAAAGGCAAGACAGATAGGCTTGAGTCAGTACAACCGTCTACCTATCTTTTTCCAGGTCTCCTAACATGAGCATCCTAGGTTGGAGTTCCGATCATCACACAACAGTGGCGAAGATGTATCGCTGGGCGGATACTGCAACCGCCGAGGAATCTTCGGGCGTGATGAGTAGGGACTGCCTTACTTGCTCCCTTTTTCCAATCACAGTCGAACCTGACCAAGATGGTTTTCTCTCGTACATCGTACATCATGAGAACAAGCCCCCGATTCCATTTCTTCGAGATTTAGAGGAGATTGTGCAGCCCGGTGACTATGGAATATATATGCCAGGTGGGTCGTGTTAATTGGTCGCAATGGTTCGAACTTCGAGCGTTGATTTTCTCGATGGCTTGTTGCACCAGAACGTATACAGGTTTCGGATGCTGAATGATTCGATGACCTTGAATGATCGTACAGTCAAGTCACATCCGCGTCTGGTGTCCACGGTAAGGTTTTTTTATCACTAACGAAACAAAATCCAAACCTAAGCTATCCCCGTGGACAGCCTCCGCATGCGTTCACATCCGCCGTCTTGGAGCGAGACAATCAAAAGTGTATATTCACTGGGGCGCCTCTCAGGGGTAATCCTGAGCTTGAAGCAACTTGGTTGCTGCCTCCCTTGGACGAGTATCTGGTGCGCATATTTTCAGCCCCCAGGTAGGGACTCAACTAATCTCGTCAGACGATCACCCCGTTTGGTGGTATGGCTAGATTGAGACGTTCACAGTCGGCGTCAGGTGTCCGCTTAAACAACAATCTCTGGGAATCTCGAGACCGTGGAGAACTGCCCCGCCACGACTAATGAGATATGTGAATTCCTGTGGAGGAATAAACTGGCCGTGGATGTTGATGTAATTACGCCACATGTTCGTCATTCGCCATTTCAAGTGCTGACTAGATTCCAGGAAGACTGCAAGGTTATATATTTCGCCGAACGCACCCCGAACACGCCTCCATTTCACGCAAAGCTCACTCTTCCCTCTCATCAAAGCCAGCTGAGAACAGAATACTTACGAGCACATTTCAAGTATTCTTTGCAGGTCAACGTTCTCGGAGGCGATGTCCCGGATAATTGGGACGACCTGGAATTTGAAAGTTTCCTCTGCAAACATGCGAGCGACATGGAAGAGGACCAGTTCTCAGGCGAGGCATGGCAAACCGATCTCGGGCAAATGGTATTCCAATGGATTATGGCCGAAGACGCCTGTGAGTAGCTGGGCTCGCTCGAGGGAAAATATTGATGTGATATGAATCACTGTTGAATTCCGTAATTTCTGTAATGCAACGAGTCATAGCGAACCATTTTGGAGACTACACTGCAGACAGCTTGCCTTGGACGACGTTCAAAGCAGTTTTTCGACCTCTGTAGCCGAATCAAGCGCCCAACCAGCGCCGCATCGCATCCTTAAGGGGAAATTATGACGTCGACTTCTTCGTGAGATAAACTTTATGTGCCTTTCTTCCCCACTCCTTCCCGCTTCAGGGTTTTCTCTCATTCAAGGACATCTTTCATCTTTTGGACGTCGTGAATCGCGACTATGAATGATCATCGAAGCGAAAACTGGGACGGATCGGCGACGCCAGATCACCCTCCTCGGATAGCTATCACACCCTCCGGGGCTAAAACAACTTCAAAGAGGAGAAACGAGTTTCATCCTTACTTGCATCCCTCTGGCTCACTGGAAGATGAAACGCAGTTTTCGGTCAGCGACACAATTAGGAAAGCGATCCCAATGTCATTGGACGGTGCAAGCGCAGCTCTTGGTATGATTCCAAATGACCTTAGTAGAGTAAGCTACAGTATTGATTTTTCCCTTTGCGCAGGACTAGAATCCAGCTTGAAGTTGTCAAGATACCAGTTGCGTCACAATAAAGCTATGTAAGTACTTCGAACAAGCACCGCCATCAACCTCGTGTTGAGCACTTAGGTTTAACTTCTCTCGAATTATCACAGACAGGAAAGACATGCGGTTCTGAGCTTGCTCCCTTCGGATCTTCGGGATTTCTTCAGCAAACACGAGAGGGAATACAAGCAAAGGGACGACAACATGCCGAGTATTCTCAAGGAGCTTCGTGCGCGTGCCGTGGAGGTGTCAGGTACAGCCGAATTTGGCGGTCCGTCGCACAGTGTACTGCGTGCCGGGGAGGTGTCCGATGCTCTCAGAATGGGAAGGCCCTCGGACGGAGTACGCGTCCCCGCCAGGGATAGCAGCAGCTCCCGCCAAGGCGACCACAGCACGGCCAACGATGGCACAAGCATCCGAGTCATTCCCAGCATCGACGCACTCATCAAAGCTCGGGAACGCTGTAAGGACCGCTCACAGACGTTTCGTCGTTGCAAGGAGGCACTTCGTGCGCGGGCAGAAAGGCTCTCTGAGCAGGAAAGACAGGTGAAGAAAGAGCTGGAGGCGAGGAGGACACGTTTGTGGAGCGAGGTCAAGAGATGGGAGGAAGATCTGGATCGTGAGTGGGGAGAGCTATTGGCCGAGGAGAAGGAGGACTTGCAGCGCGAGGCGGTGTTGAGAAAAATGAAAGAGCAGCTAGAGGAGATAAAAGCTTTGGATATGTTCGCTCATTAACTTTCCTACGTTCGCAGTGAATCGTCCTATTATTGAACAAAAGATTTAGCGTTATTTGTACACTAAAAGGTTTGGAAATAACGGCAGTAAGTACTTCAGAAAGTCTGAGAATTGGAAATTCCCACGAGTCCCTCCCGTCCCCGTCCTATCCAGATGCGGCTGACGCCGAATTAGATGACTAAGCATCCAATTGCCGCTCACTAGCCACGTTCAAAGTTGAGCCAAGACCGCCGTGGTTGCGGTTGTGGCTCATCACCTGACGATATTCTTGAGAGTCCGCCGGATGCTGCCGTGTGACCGCCTGTGACCTGACCGCCGAGGCGATTGCGTCCACTGACACGCGCGCGCGCGCTTTGCCTCACGGATAATAAAAACATATATCTGTACTAAATTCTATGTGATAACCACATGGGTTTTTCTGAAAATTTCCAATGTGTAAAATTACCATAGAGGGCAGAACACACCCCAGCAAATATCAAGTTTTCAGGCAAGTTTTGAGGTCAACCTAAACT